>OMKZ01018852.1:0-16420 GCA_900302535.1 Neoniphon sammara
ATCTGAGTGAACGAGAAGCAGGAAGAGATCAAGTGAGCTCTCCTCTTCCTTCCATCTCCTCCTGGGATGAAATGAAGTGAAATGAAGTGAAATTCGGTGTAACAGGCAGCACAGAGCTCAGCGACGGGTTAACTGCACTTAATAAATTTGATTTGGCAAGTGCTGGAGACACTTCACACATGCAGCTCTTCATCTAATATAGGACTTTGTTGAACAAAGTAAAGATAAAACGGCCTAATTTAGAATTTAACTGGTGTTGATACGAACATGCGCATCACTCAGCTCTGATGCTTTTTGTCTCATGATTATATGAAAGGTAAACTGATGGCTAGGATTAGCAATTAGCAAATATGTTTGTTTTATTTAGATGAGAAGGGAATGCAAGTGAAATGTGTTTTATTCTCTGAAATTAATTTATTCACATTTCTTATATAGAAGAAAGAGACTGTGTACTTGTATCCTGTGGCTGGTTTCCTGAGGACAACTACCAAGCAACACTATGAAAATGAATAAAAAATAGTGAAAAGTGTTTTAGTACACCTTACACTTACAGACACACACACACACACACACACACACACACAGACAGACTAAGACATTTACATTCCATGCGTTTGTTTTCCACAGCAGCGGTCGGGGCTTTTCTCTCCTCCTTGCCAGTGGACTTTATTAACTTTGTCCACAAACCATAATCTACAGAGTGTGTTCATATTTATTCAGCGCCGCGCTCTGCTCAGTTAACCCGAGTTCAGCTCGTCAGGAGTTTGTTAATCAGGCGGAGGAGCGCGGCCTGCAGCCTGACCGCAGGCGTCTGACTCCGACGAGCTGCAGCCTCATGAAAGTGAAATGTCTGAACAAACTCCCCGAGGCGAGGTGAGGCGGTCTGAACACGCCGCCTCGTTTACGGGTCGCAGATCACTTGACCGACATTACGCGGCGTCTGTAGGAACACGGCACCTGAACGCAGCGGGGACACACACAGCTGCTGCTCAGACTTTAAACATTAAAGGACCATTCTGCTGTTTTTGCATATTTTACTATGTTTACTACAGTTCACACAACATGACTACCAGCCAGTTTCCAAAGCAGAACACACTGTTTCAGATATTCATACATTGAATTAGAAAGTGTACATGTCATAAGATGTGTTTACATGCTGTAGGGAAACTCCGACACCTTGAACTTAGAGGGAAAACATTGTGAAAAGGGTGATGTTTATTCGGCTTCTTCTTGCTTTAAAGAAGTTATTATTGTCGGTCTTATTAACAAATAAATGTGCTTTTATTTATCGAGAGCACATGAAAATAGTTCCTGAAGAAAAGATTGTTTCCAAACTAAATTAAGAAAACAGGGAACTCTAGTATCTGTGTAAAAATATAGTGTGGTTTTTTTGCAGCTCTTTAAGCTTCCTAGCGTCTTCTCACGCTACCGACCGTCTGTGTTTCGTGTCTGATTATGAACGACGAGTTGCCTGTCTCTCTTTTTGATCTGGTGACTTTGATCCTGGGTGAAAGCTGCTTCCCTCAGCCGTCTCTCCTGACCCACCCGGGTTCTCATTAGTGCGGTTTCTCCCCTGTGCGGCTGTTTGTCCGCGGGGCTCCAGCGGCCCGTCAGCCTGGACCTGAGCTGTGTGGGCGGGAAGCGAGACGCAGCTGAAGGCCGGTTCACTCCTCTGGGTCAGACTGCTGCTGCAGCTCCATGCAGATCGTGCAGCTCGAGTGATGCAAAAGCTGTGATTGGCCAGAATCGAACCCAGTAACAATATGTGCTACTGCGGCGCCCAACAAGCTGCTCTGTTTCAGACTCTTGAACGCCTCATTACATGAGTAAAGACATCATCCCAATAAAAAAGTGCAGGGCAAGTCTCCTTCAGAAAATAAGGCACACTGTGATGCACATACAACATTAAAATGCCTTTATTTTACATGGCAGTATATTAGAATATATGAGGGGGGGTTGGACTCAAAGTATTTCATAGATATAATAAATGGCAAATATCAAAGCATACTGAATTACTGAATGAAATAGCCTCTTCCACATTTTTACCATCGATATGACTAAAAGTCACCAGAACCCTCAATAGCTCCATACATCAGAAAACATAATATTTTACAAAAACAAGAAAAGGCCATTTCATCATTGATCAGGATATTTCGTGGCTTTCAGTCATAGAATACAAAAAGTCCTTTTCCACCACCTCTGTCACTGAGACTCTCAGTGTTTTCGGGTTGCCATGTCCTGCAGGTAATGTATTGCCACAGTATGTATCTCATTCTTTATGCGGATGTCATTTTTATGGTCTGCCAGCCGGTCTTTTAATCTTCTTTTGGTTCGTCCTGAATAGAAACCACACGACACTGCAGGCTGCTCTTTCACTCTGTTGATTTTCATTTTGTTTTTAGATATTCTCATTTAATTCACCCAAGTCCTGAACTGTTGTTCCGTGTTTGTGAAATGTTAGCTGTGTATTCAGCCATTAGCTGCTGAACCAGAAGCATTAAAACAATTTAAGACAATTAAACAAAATTTAAGAATGAACTCAACCACTGAGCGTTAAGTTTGATTCGTTGTCAGACATGTCAGTCAAACGAGGGTCGTCAGCATCAGGAAGTTGCTGCTGTACATCAGCATGGTGAAGGAAAGAGCTGCTGCCACGGTTTGGACCACACTGGTTCTGTTTCTCTCTAAAACTTTTTGTAAAGTCCCATTTCTTTTCACATTCTCCCCACATAAAGTTTTATTAATCGAATGACCTGAAATGTTTGACTTGCTGTTATTTTCTCTCGATGACGAGGCAAATCAGAAAAAGCTGCAGTCACGTCGCTGCCGGCCACCTCAGCCGCGAATCCATCGCTGTGGGAAACATCCGAGAAACTTTTTGGGTCAAACGGGGAAACTGTCCAGTTCAGACCAGGCAGCTGGCTCGATCTGTCCCAGAATGCACCAGCTGGCACAGTGTAGTGTAGAGAAGTGTTTCCTGTCAGAGCTGCTAACCTTCTGCAGCATAAATTCACCTCTGGAGTTCATGTCTCTGGTTTCTGGCTCTGAAGTCTCTCAGATGTTATTTGGATTTATCAGCTTGTTGTTCTGTCTGTGATGTTCTCGCTCGCTCTTAAACCGGACCCTGAGTTTTATGCCCGTCCTTTCCCTTCCTCCTGACTCAGCTCCTGAGCAGCTCCTCTGTCCCGGCTGATCTCAGGTCTGTGATGGCTGCAGGTCCCACTCCTAAATCTCTGAGTTTTAATGTGGTGTGGCTCCTGGTTTTCAGCTCTGGGCGTCCAGCTGCTGCGGTTCGGCCTGCTGATGAAGCTGGAGCTGCAGGACGCCACGGACACGCTGGAGGTTTTCCTCTGGAGAGACGCAGTGAGTTCAGAAGGAAAACCACATTCACATTCAGTGAATTACTGCTGCAGGTCTTCTGACTCTGATTATGACCTGAAACATCCAACATTCTGAAAAGTCTGAAAAGTGAAAACATGAGGAAGGAGCTGTTGTTCATCAGCTGGTAATAGTCATCCACATCGAAATGTGATAACGTGTTACTGTACCAGCCGAGGGCAGATTATCTTAACACCACTGACTCAAACAGACACAGGACAGTTTAACTGGTTAGCAAAAATCTGTTAATGCATCAGTTCAGAAGTATGGTCTTTGAAAGTCTTGGAATCTGACAAACAGTCCTGGAAAAGGTTCAAAACATCTCACTACACATTTTTATGCAGTTTTAAACACTTTTACTTCATGTATTGTGATATTGATTGTAGTGTGGTGTTCAGTATCAGAGGAATGTGATGTCAATGTCAGTCCAGCATATTAAATACTGATCAAAACCTTCAAATTCAGAGAAGAAATTAAGGAAAAGTTATGGAGTTTTGAACTGAGAGCCAGAGTACTGAGAGTAAAGTGAGAGCACCAGGCTGTAAGAAGAATTTAATTCTAACTTTACCTGCACTGAACTCTTTTAAAGCAGCCTGAGTGCTTTAACAGTCAAATAAAAGCAAACGTCAAACTCATAAAATAAAACGAGAAGATAAACAGATTAGAATCGAGAATAAAACTGATATAACTGTAGAAATAAAACATCACATGAAACCATACAGAGGCTTTAGGGAGGATTAAAGTCAACCAGGTGTTTTACTGTGTTGCCTGTGGATGTGAACAGAGGAAACACAGTGTCACGCTGTTAACTCTTCTTCGTTGATTTGTGCATCTATTTCTTCAGGAGTCGTTCTTCCACGTGTCGGCGGAGGAGGCAGCAGCCAATCAGGAGGCTCAGAACAGGATCCGTCACACCATGGAGTCACTCTGCCCGGCGGGGAGCAGCGTGGGTACGTTGCTCACATCTGTCCAACCTGCTGCCAGCTGTTTTTCACTTCATCACACAGCTGGTTGTTTTCTGAGATTAACCAGCCTGATGCTCTGTGCGTCACATTTTAGGATTTAAGCTGATGCTCCTGACTCAGACTTTGTGCTGGGACACACACTCTCGCATGTTAATGTGGAGTTTGTGTGGAAAACCGTCCCACGTCTGGAAAAGCCCAAACACAGGTGCACTTAATCCACTCCTCATAATCCCTCACTCTAATCCCACCTCAGAGCAAAGTTTAGTTTAGTTCTGAGTAGGAATCCACATTTAGGGATTTTATTCTGATCGATTTTCTCATAAAATTATCCATTAATTATCGATCATTGTTAGCTCAGGACTGTTACCACAGCTGGAAACAAATTTCTTTAGCAAAGTGCGACCTGATGTGTGTTTCCAGAGCCTCTGAGCGCGTGCAGGCCTCACCGCTTCCTCTGCACGTTGGTCAGAGGCTGGAAACACGCAGCTCAAATGGCTGCTTGGCTGAGAACAACAAGACTGGGACAAAACCTCCGAGTCACTGAACTCTGAGTGTTTTGCTCAGTGATGCTTCATGTTTCCATGTCTGGAGGAAAAGGAGGAGGATTGTCTTTTTATATATGAATTAAAAAAATAATGATAAATGCCCATCAGAAAATGCAGCCAAAAAACCCAAAGGTTTCATTTTATAAGAAACAGAAATGTGAGTAAACCTTTAAATTTATGAGACTTTAACCAGCAAAAACTGACTAAAACCATTACTCCATAATCAAAATTAGAATTGGTTAATTTTCCGCCAGTTGACTAAGCAAATAAGTGTTTTAGTACGACATCAAACTGTTTGAATCGGGAGGTGCCATGACCCCACCAGGTCTTTTGAGTCACGTGACTCTCACATGTCCTGCAAAGCATAATTACCCGTTTTTTCACCTTGAATTTGTCCACAACAGAAAGGTTTTCCCCCGATGCCAAACTTCAGTGCGTCTCCCTGCTGCAGAAACGATGCTCACGGAGCGACGGCCGGCTTCATTACCATCTGCAGAACGCTGCGCCGCCTGATAAATGAGGCCTGAAGTTTTCTTTCCGTCCTACATCTGTAAACTCATCATCACCGTCGTGTCCCAACAGCCTTCATCCATAACTGTCGTCTGTTTGCTGCTGCCGTCATCCGTCAGGTTCAGAGCGCAGAGTGTTTCAGCAGCAGCTGCAGCCTGGCAGCCTGACGCCTCTGATTACAGACACAAGTGCAGGATAATTGGCTGTAAAATCAGGTTGTCGGGACGATGGCAGAGGATACTGCTGCCATGGTTAATTCTGTCCTGCAAATTAAGAGCAAATTACTGCTGCTCAGCCACAGTGTGAACCGCTTTATTCATGGGAGCAGATGAACCTGGACACTCCGCATGTAAACGCAGCTTTTGTCTGCTGATGGCGTCTTCGTCAGGGTGATTCATTCACACACGGATCAGGTTTTATACACTGACGGCCAGGTGCGGACAACCAGCAGCCAAGGCCCGACCAATCAGGGCAAGACGTCTAAACAGAGCGTCGGTTCCTTAATGGTTCAATAAATAATTCCATCAGAGCTTCGAGTGCTCGGCCTTCTCTTTACTGTGCATCTTCTGTCTTTTTCTGCGTTCCTCTGAGTTCAGACGTCAGAACGTTCCAAGTCTGTATCTCAGAGCTCCGATGTTGAAAGACCGGGAAAAAAAAACATGGACGCCCATGTTTCTCTCATGCGCATTGTGCACATTGAGATAAACTGAGATAAACTGAGCAGCTGTTTTGACGCGCGTCACACGCCGCCAATGTGAGGTCACTTCACGTGCTCGTTACTTGACACTGACCAGCAGCCTGGCAGCTAGCATGCTGCATTCTGTCAACTTATGTGTGAAATGTTGAAAAATCAAAAACCTGTAGTAAAGATGTCACAACACTGCCAACTGCCATCAGTATAAAAACTGCAGAGTCAAGTTTTATCATGAACATTTGATGCAAAGGGATTTTTGTTTACCGTTAGCCGCGTGGCGCCACACTGTGACGCCTCAGTCAGAGTTGATCCGTCCTGCACTGTTGCACTTTCACGATTTTTTTCTCCAGACCTCCGAACGCAGCATTTATCCCCAGCCGCCACCTCACCAATCTACGTGTGCACTTTCTGCTTTTGGATGCACGATTCAAAGAAACACAACAAACAATTAAAATGTTGAAATGAGTCTGTTGTCAGTGCAGACGCTGAGAGCGGCGGCTCGTTTTGTAATCTCGTTATCTGCAGCTCACGGTTTAATTATCTTGATATGAATCTTCGTTTTCTCTTTATCACAATTTCATTAGGATTAATAAAAACTTGAAATTACAGTTTAAGTGCTCTGCTGATTGTGGCTCCAGTCTCTGCCTGTCACACTCACATTCAAAGTAAATGTCAGTGATCAGTCGTGATCTTACAGCCCGTCTGTCTTCACATTCACAGCAGGAGACCAAACCATCAGGCTGCTGTCTGAAGATAACCAGATAATTAAGTCCCATCTCAAGATAACAAGATAAAACTAATATGAACAAATTCGACCGCCCCCAGCTTCTGCTCGGAGTCGTGTCTGATTTGGAAAAAAGAGACAAACATGCAGTTTGAAAAAGATGAAAAAAATCTGATTCAGGTGTTTATATGAACCAGAAAATGGACAGACTGAGCAGAAACCTGATCATCACCTCACTGACATGACAGTCAGATGAAGGTGTTGATGTGACATGTTCAGTATCAGGATATTTCCTTAATCAGGTTCAAACTGAATGATAAAACATGCTGATGGCACACTGTGGGAATCTGTGACCTCTGCAGCCGCTGTTTCATTTAACCTGGAGGATTTTTGTTGTTTTTCATGTCACTTTACACCAACATGACTGTCTTAGTGTTAGGAAGGAGAGGCAGGTTTGTGACTGGAAGGTTGGGAGTTTGAATCCCCGGGGCAGCTGGGAAAATGACAAGCTGGTGTCTCACAGATGTGCAGCTTTTTCCCCAGTCTGTTTTTTTCACATTGTGTGCAGAGGAAAGACACATGAAACCAAGACAAAGCAGCAGAAAATAAGCCAGATATCACATTATATCAATAACAAAATGAAAAGGAGCAGTTTACTGGGTTAAATATGAAAACACCTCATGTTGGTACCTAAAATGAAATGTAAAACTATCACAGCCTAACTTTTAATAAACGTTTTCTGCAGCACAGCCTGAGGCATCAAACAAACAGGCCAGCCAGACTGAGTCTGTGTGAATGTAAAGCAGGTTACTGCAGGAAAATCATGCAGCGCCATGACGCCTTTTTCCGGATAAATTAAAGTCAAAATAAAAGGTTTGAAAAATAAATGTACCAAACAGAAATGACTGGAGGGCTTCACACAGAGTGAAGAACAAAAACAGAACATGTTAAGATGTGAGAGCTCTGTGTGTGTGTGTGTGTGTGTGTGTGTGTGGTGATTGAGTCGTCTGGCTCTGACTGAAAGGCCGGACCAGAGCGAGTTACTGCCAGACAGTCCGTCCGTCTCCCAAGGACGAAGTCTTTAAGCTCACGTAACGTGAAGCTGCTAATGAGGCGTCGCTGAGCGGCAGCAGCCTCTTCCTGTCAGAGAGCAGCGGGTCCGGGATTAGCTCGTTCTCCTGCAGAGCGTGAAGGAGCTGCACAGACAGAACCAGACGGAGGATTACAGCTCAGACCAGGATCTGCAGACTTCTGTCAAACCTCGTCCAGAGTGTTGAGACAGAGTTTTTTTTCCTCCAGGTTTTATTTGTGTTGTTCAGACTTAAAACGTAAAAACAGGCAGGTAAATGCTGCAGGACCAGGTTTTTACTGCAGGACTGAACTCTCATCTTCCAGGAGTTTTTTAGACAAATCTAGTCTTATCTGTAAGATGGTTGCAGTTACAGAGAAAGGTCTGGCAACTGATAACCTAATAAATAGATAAATGTTGAGCTTTTGTATTAAACATACTCATTTGGTTCCTCTGTCAGGCATTCAGAGATGAAAAATCTGCAGTGTTGAAGCATAAATCTCCACACTGCATGAGAGACTGTCAGATGCGACATTTGGCCTCGGCATTTCACATGCAGGGATTTAACATTAACATTTAAAGCGCTGAGCTGACGAACTGATGCAGAACGATAATAAAAGTAATAGGTTTGACGGTGCTGTTGCTTCTGATTGGTGAAGCTGATTGCAGGTTGTCGACAGACTTTTGTGGAAATGTCACAGGCGGTTCGGTTCCAGACAGAAACCAGCAGGATCTGTCTGACAGTCTGTTTCTTCCTCAGCGGAGCGGCCGTGGCTCGACTTGTGTCTCACTGCGTACACGGCAGACGACGACGGCCAGAGACGAACCTGCTACCAGATCTGCAACACCAGCTTCACCAAACCCTCCGCCACGCTGTCTGACCCCGCCTGAAGGTCAAAGGTCACCGGTAAACTGCAGCAGAGGCTGACGCAGCTGTAGTTTTGCTCACCTTGCTTTTCATAAACTTTGATTTTAGTTAACTATTTAATGCCACTGTCCTTTTTTATTTTCCATGTGGAGGAAAAGAGGTGAATGTGTATAAAATAGTGCTGTAAATATACATGAAACTAAATGTTAATGTGATATTTTTAAATATTCTGCTTTTTGCTGAACCTGTTAAAAGCTTTGTCAAAATAAAAGAACAAAATGATAACGCAGTTGGTTATATTTTTGTGTATATTGAATCAAACAAATTCTCTTCTGATTGAAGTGATGATTGTCACCATGTCACCGGCAGTGTCACGGTGTTTTCAGAGGAGCAGGTCGGGTTCATTCGTGCCTTTACAGGATGTGCAGCAGCAGATGTGATGCAGCTGTGGCCCGGGTGGGACCGGCTCGCCGGCGCCGTCAGGAAACCTGCTGATCGCTGTGGTGAGAGAACATGTCAGCTTCTCTCAGCTCAGGAGCCAGACAGGGAAAGTTAAATGAATTTATGGGACGAGTCATGAAAATATCGTGGGATATTACCAGCTTCAGTTTAGAAACAGTTTTAGTTATTCACTGCGTGTTACGTTTATTTTCTGTTGTGGTCCCACTGTGTTCACTCTCCCTACCCAGAAAAACAGAATAATAAGCTTTTATATGGGTCATAGAAGCTGCATATTAAAAACGAGACGTTTCGACCCCTCTGTTCAACAGGGCCTTCATCAGAAACCTGTCGTGTTTTTAAGATGCAGCTTTACAGTAACACGTCTCTGTTTTTCCCCTGTGAGCAGAGAGGAGTCCTCCTGAGCCTTCAGTGTCCCGTTGGGCTGCAGCTCCTCTCAGGCGGCTGAACAGCGGGTTTTTTTCCGTCTACAAAAGTCGGGGAAGGTACATTCTGGTGCTGCCGTATCACTTGGTCATGGCCGGTGCCTGAATGCCCGTTTTACTTTGTGGTTGTGGAGCCATTTTGTGGTTTTCTAGTTTAATTTACTTAAACCGTAAGTTCCTATCAGCATTTTAAAAATCGCCATTGCTGCCTGCAGGATTTTGGAAGCAGTATACTTTCGTATCAGCCAGTCTGGCAAAAAATATTAAGGTAAAGTTTATTGAAGTGACAGATGAAGAATCGACTCTCAGCGTTGCTGTATAGATGATTGGATCGCAGAAGTAAGTATTGTAATATGAAACTTTATCGATATTTCCCCTGCCTGCCTCTGGCTGGCGTTGCATCTCGCTCATTCCTCTGTCCGCCTCCTGTTCACTTCCGTCCTGCGCCCACGTGTTCGTCTCCACCTCGTCACTGGAGGCTCCTGCCGGCACCTGAGACTGATGGACTTCAGGGGTAGTCGAGGGCAGTCTGCCAAGAAAGTCCCGGCACTGAGGCACCGCGGCCCGACGGACACTTTTATTGAAGCCACTGAAGGTATGAATCTGAATCTGCACCAGGGCTCGGTGATCCTGGCGGATTTTCACTGGCAATATGAATTCCAATATTTCAGATTCAGCAGTTTTTAAAATGATGTTTTTTCCCCAATATCTCTCTTTACAGATATCGAGAAACTTTATATCAAGGCACATAAAATACATCTTTTACCTGCCGCCTGTTTCTTAAGTGGAATCCGGCTGACTCAGCTGATTTCCTGCAGTACAGAACAACCCTGCAGAAAACATGAGATCTCATTCGGAGTATTGACTGCGCTGAAGCTTTTGAAATCCCAGCAGCAGGCTCAGCTGATTGGCAGGAACCAGCCTCGAATCTGCTTTAATTTCCCCAAAGCCTCCAGATCAGTGAGGGACGGAGGATCAGACCAGTTTTCCTCTGCAGGGCTGAGACAAACACAGAGAACCGAACGCCACCATAACACTGAACTCACATTCAGAGTTTTTACCTCCAGAGCTGCTGTTTCCTCTGTGTCCGTAAGATTACTGTCACTAATTATGTTTCCATGTTAGTCCTTTACCTCAGGGGGTTTCAAACTTTAGATTGTGGATCCCAAAGTTTATTTTCATGAGGCTACAGACCCTGAAGAGAGAAGATTTTTTGGTTTGTGTTGAGTATTAAACTGTTTAGATGTCAGACTTGAACACGCAGATTCAAAGCAGTGAGTTAACAACATTAGAGAGTGATTACTCTGTTATGTGGTAACAAGGCCTTTGAAAACCCCTGAGCTGCCTGACGCTCACCTGGACGGACCAAGACGTCAACAGAAGAAGAAGATTCAACTCCAACATCACATGCAGCTCAGTACAGGAACAGGTGAGTTTGTTCTCTTGGGTTTGTTGAAATGCATCCTGGGAAATGCAGGAAATCTCTGCAGTAGAAATAGATGAGGCAGGTTGAGGGAAAATGAATTCACCAAAAAAGTAAATGACAGCACTTCATCGTAAAATAACTCCTGGATGTGCTGAACATCACAGACTGATATGTGTGATTATGAAAGTTTAGACAGGTGCAGTTTTCCTTTAGTATAGTGAGGAGGTCAGAGGTCAGAGACGGTTTTCCTGTGCCAAAAAATAGAACGAAAAGCCGATGAGCAGATCAGAGACTCTGTCTGCTGATGTGATTTAATGAGACAGTTTGACCGTCAGCTGCTGCCTCTGCTAGTGTTAAAGGAACCGTCCAACTGATCTGGCTGCTGGTGTTATCAGTCGAATTTTAGACAGCAGCGAGAACCAGGACCCGACTGATACTGGACTACTTGGGGCCGATACCAGTATTAATGTTTGGCAGTAATAAACTAAATGGTACATCAATATTTTCTATCCATTAAATCACAGTTGTAGCAAAGAGGCTTCATATTTGCTAAGCACATAGTTGTATAATAGACAGGCAGGTGACAAATGAAATGAAGGTGTGTTGAGGTGTTGATCCTCCAGCAGAGTCCAGAGGTTTGGAGGATCTCTGCCTTGGAGCAGTGAGGCTCTCACCTGACCCGCCTGTGTGGACGGGAGGTTTGATGTTTTCCAGTTGGACGGTAAACTTCTGAACAACCTGCAGCGCCGTCTGCTCAGCTGTGATTGGCTGCTCTGCCAACTCACGACTTCACAAAATACTGTGAACAACAGAGTCTACTGGACAAATTATTTAAAGAGACTTTTAAAATGATCTCAAGTGTTTCATATAGCAACGTATACTGTCAGAATCACTTATCAACATGTACACCAATACATCTCTGAAGATCCAATATCAGCTGATAATATCTGTCAGCTGATATATTGATCAGGCTGGAGTGAGCACAGAACCACCCCCCCTGACCTCTGACCTCACTGCGGAGAGAAGAGAAATTTACTACATGGACATGTAAGTTGATTATTAGTATTGTCATTGTTAATATTATCAATAATACTAGAAAAAATGTGACTTATAAAGTGATTTTATGCTTTTTAGTGCAGGTCACAGGTAAAGTGATCTGTCTACAAAATAACAAATGCCTAACTTAAACATTTCAGTTTTTATAATCTGTAATTCAAATGTAATTACTGTCGGTTTATGCCGTCAGTTTTGTGTAAAGTCCTGCAGACGACTCGCTGCTGTCTGAGTCTGATCTGAATGAGATCATCATCTGGTTTTTAAAACCTGCAGGCTGCTTTATGTTTTAAAGTCATGAGGAGAAGTCACACTGCCACATCAGGTTTCTGTTCTGAGAGACATGAAAGTCCTGTTGATGAAGAATGGTTGTTTTGGAATTATTATTATTATTATTATTATTATTCACTACAGAGAAACAATCTGTAACATAACTAGTTACTTTTTGAAGTAAAGTCACCAGTAAACTGCCCTCCTCAGCAGAGTCTGTCTGTGGCGTTAGAGCGCCATCTGCTGGTCCACAGCAACACGACTTACTGTACAAGAGCAACCTTTATTGATCACCAAAGAGTAATTGGGTCAAATGTATGGAGGTCCTTTACTGCCCCATGATATTAAAAAAAAAACTGTTAAAGTCAGTCACTTTGTTGTCCCTGATGTGGAAAAAATGACTGAAATGTGAGTGTTTTCCTCGTTGTGACTTAATTGTGAAATTCAGAAAAAAATTACAGTTCTCAGTTATTAAGGCACAATTGTGAAAAAACTACAATGCAGTTTAAACATTTATATTTATTTGGCAGGAATGACCTTCCATACAAAAGGATCAGGCACAACCTGGAACAAAGAAACAGAGAAGTAGAAAACATTAAAAACATGCTGGAGCAAATATGTTCATGCATACTTACATTCATATATTTAATACCGACATATACAACAAATGTTCAGTAATCCAGACTGTAGACTGTTGGTTAAATCTGTGCAGTGAAACGTGTCTGCCCACACAGTCTGGACCACAGTGTGAGGAACCTGGAGACAGAAGTCTGCTTCCTGTCGGTCCTGCAGCAGAGTGAAGCTCACAGGACAGAGAGCTTCATTCTTCTTCCTGCTCGACGTCTCAGATGAAGCCGTTTGTTCTTCGCTCGTGTTGTTCATGTTCAGTTTTGATGTGAGTCTGGAGCATCACAGGAACAGAGCGTGGGCTGCAGCTCACACTCTTCTCCTCCACCACAGTCTGATGTTGTTCATCAGGTGTCTGCTGCTCTTCTTCATTGGTGTCTGTTGTGACGGCGCAGCAGGGCGCCGGCCTGCCAGGTTTCCCTCCAGCAGACTTTCTCTCTGGGGAAACTTGAAACGCCTCCGGCTGCTTCAGCTGGAGGCGACAGACAGAAACCGCAGGGGAGAGAGTCAGAAACACTCAGTGACTTCTGCCCGGCTGCCTCTGAGCAAGGCACTGAACCCTGAAATCTTTCAGTCGAGCTGCACTGCATTTCCTCATCCAACAAACCTGTTTACAGCTAAACCCAGGCCAAATGTGAACCTGTTTGATTTGTACTTGTATTACCATGTTATTGGATCAGTTTGGCCTTCACTCCTTTTCTTGGTGGTTTGTTTATTTATTTATTTTTTTATTTCATCTGAACTGGGATGTTTGAGAGTTTTTTTTTTCCACCAGCTCAATTTGCTTAGTGCACTCCTGTTTTTTAATCGCTCTGCTTCTGTTTCATCGCTGTATGAAAACAGTCAGTTGCAAAGGTTCAACTTACAAAACAAATTGTTAAATGTCAAAACCAGCAGGTTCCACAGAAGTTTCTCCACTTTCTTTCTTACAAATCAGAAGTTAAAATTATTTTACTAATCATCAGTGCTGTCATGCATCTTTTCACTTGTATTTCATTGTTCTTGGGTGAAGTTGATTTCTCCAGCACAGGATGGACCAAACTTCTTAACTCAAACTAACTGCTGAGCTGCTGTATGAATGCAAGACACTTCCACTTATTTTTATCATGTTTGTGAAATGCTAATATTGCCAAAGTGAAGATTAAGTGGGGGAAAAGGCTTCAGAGAGGCAAATCTCCATATCATTGCAGGTGTTGAATAAGAGCTTAAAAAGAAGTCACCGCACGGAAGCTTCCTTTAAATAAGGAGCAAGTCACCAAACACTAAATCTGATTGATTATGTGCATAATCTCCCCGCTGGCAGGGTGAAATGTCCCCCGGATGATGTGACCAGACGTGTTGAGTGCAAAAGGATTAAATAAATACCTGACAGCTGGAACACCTTAAGCTGCCCGTCCTGTTTAATGAAGCTCCTGTGTGCAGATGAAGCCTCGTCCTGAATATTCTGGGCCTTTTGCAGGAAACTGAACTGAACTGTCAGCTGCTGTGAACAGATCAGTTACAGCCTGCAGCCCGAGCCCTGAGAGAGAGACACCGACTCACAGCAGGGAGAGAGAGAGTGAGAGAGAGTCTGCAGAGGAATCTGCAGGAGTCGGACAAAGAGCAGATTTGACAACCATCAGGACGGTCTGGCAGCAGACGGAGTGGGAAAGTGGAGTAAATTAGAGGCTGAAGCTCAGTTCCTCAGTTGGTGTCTGCAGGACTGAAGAGCAGCTCGGCTCCTCCTGACAGGAAGTGACCTCTCCAGCTGTTTCATCTACAGTAGTTTGGTTGAAATTTTTACTGATTGTTATTAATGGTCTAATAATGCTTCAAAAAAGCGTAATAATACTCACATAGATGACAGGTGTAAAAATTCATTCATTGCATGGATGATAAAGTCTGCTGATTGATCTGCTAACAGAAATCAACAGAATGACTCAGTGTGCCTGCAGCCTGCCCAGGTCAAAAAGTAGTATACTTGCGTGTATTAGAAATATAATTTAAGTACAGAAGTACACTTAAACTTTTTGTGCTTAATTTAAAGTATGTTTTTCACCTGAGCGAAGCTGTTTTGAATCGATTGATTCACAATACAATGTTTTACTGCTTTTACATTTCTACTGTTACATGATGTGTTGTGTTATGTCTTTTTTTTTTTTTTTTTTTTTTTTGTGGACCCCAGGAAGACTAGCTTGTCCTACTTTTGTGACAGCTAACAGGGATCCTTTTAACAATAAACAAACATTACTGAGG
The DNA here is from genome assembly GCA_900302535.1 of Neoniphon sammara. Classification (NCBI taxonomy): domain Eukaryota; kingdom Metazoa; phylum Chordata; class Actinopteri; order Holocentriformes; family Holocentridae; genus Neoniphon; species Neoniphon sammara. Next base: position 15,249 of record OMKZ01018852.1, read on the forward strand.
ACTGGAGCTCACGGTTTTCACTTGTGTTATTTTAAATCAGGTCATCGGATCCAAACAAAGCTGCTTCTCCTCCTCACCTCCTGACTTCTCTGTTTGTCTTCAGAGATCCAGCAGCCCTCTGAGCAGAGTGTTGGTGCAGTGCACAGACTGTCCTGTAGAGGGCGACACTGACCGGTGAGTGATTCATTAGAAAGGCTCTAATAAAGATAAGATAAGGTTATGTTCCGATTCCCTTAACTTTAACCCAAACTGTCCTGTTCTACTAATGAAGAACTTACAGACTTTTATCTTGGTGGTCGGTCTTTGTTTGGACTGAACATTTAAGAGCAAAATAAAATTCTACAAAAAAGTGAAGAACTTCTAATCCTATAATAATATGTAGAGGCATGTCATATACAGTGCCAATAGATTAATGAGGAATATTACAGGATTTTCCAGTCCAGCTGACTGGAGAGTGCTACACTTAAAATAATTCCTGTAATATTCCTAAAGTTACTTAGTTATTTAATGACTTCACAGTGACTTTATCTCCTGTGACATTACTGTTATATTCATATACACTACTACTACATACGTGTGTATGTGATGCTTATAGTAATTCTCAGTTCTCAGTAGTGAATTTAAAGTGGACTTATAGAAGGCTCCTTAATTGTATTTTTATTTCCTACCGTATCACTATAATATTGGTGTCTGTGGCTGGTAATTATTTTTACAGGCATACTGTACAAATATCACCTAAAAACTGTGCGATCCTATACAGATATATTAACATTATAGTGATATAAATACCATGAGGCATAGTAAGGCCACTGTAAACTTACTGCTGCGTAGCACACACTGAGGAACAATGCAGGTATATAGTAGTTATATAGATGATAAAAAAAAATCATATGAACTATGATACGGACATTATATAAAGTATTACGCATACCAAGAAACCGTATGTTTAATAATGTCACTTTACACTGACTAGCCTATTAAGAGCCATAGACACACTGTAAGTTCCTATAGTGAAATTATAATAATATTTCATAATAATATTAAAGTAATATTTTAGTCGACTGAGTCAGCTGGGCTGTGCTGAGCTGCCACTTCAGGCTGATATCCACTATAATGTAAATAAAGCACTAAAAAATATTCTTATAATGATCCTAGAGTGATTTACACTGCAG
>OMKZ01018853.1:0-10254 GCA_900302535.1 Neoniphon sammara
TTCAAATGGGGCCGAGTTGGAGCTGAGCGAAGGTTATCGCTATAGGACTTTTAAAGCTTGTCCTCCGTAAGCTCCAACTGGCAGGGTGGTGTATCTCAGGGTGGTTCCAGGGCAGAGGAGGGCTGAGGGTTGAGGAGAAGCGAGCAGACAGAGGAGACGGCTACAGATGAAGGCTGAGCTGGCAGCTGCAGCTCTTGGCGTGGGAAGCCCCCGTAAGCTTCTTTTTCCCTATGACTCCAGTCTGTTTCCCCAAAGGCAGACTGGCTTTGAAGTGGCTGTCTTCCCCCTGCTCTGCTACTTGCAGCCCTCTCCCCTCTTCTCTGCACTCCGGAGTAATAGTAGCCACATGGGCCCCCAGCTTTGAGCCTTCACATTGACTGAGGCAAATGCCACGTCTCCATATTCCCTCACCATCTGCACTTTTCCGCCTTTTCCTTTGCATCCTCTTCCTTTATTCTCGCTTATATACATTTTCGTGCTATCACAAGCAGCCGAGACGAGGCTTAATATTTACATGGTTTACACTGGAGGCCCCATCGTACATTATGCCATAGTTGAGCTTGTATCATGTAGTGTAATTTCTTGGCAGCCGACCGACTTTCCTGTTGGATTGATGAGTAAACTTCCCCTGACTGTGTGTCTTTTGATTCACATGGGTGGTATTCATCTGCAACCCTAACAGGCTAAAAATACAGTTGTGTCAACACTTTTCCGAGCATGCATGAATTATTATCTGGCTGGGTGTGGAAGGAATTCGGAGTCGAGAAATTGTCTCCCAATCTATCACTACCTAAAGCCCAGTGCTGTCTCACCTTCTTATGAACATCTATATTATACCTCCCAGCTGTCTGGTCTTGTTTTGACATGTCCATCAGTGGTACATAAATCTCTGTTTTAATGGCCTCGGGCATGATCACCCATCCTGGTTTCCAAATGACTACATGTGGTATTCCATAGGTCAGTCGCCTATCAAGCCTATATGAGGGGTGATTACTGTCACAGAGAGGGAGAATGAGGAGAAGCAATTTTGCAGACAGTGTTGTCAGTGCTGCCACTGTCTGGGATGGATTTAACAGGACACACTCTTGCTTTGACTTGTGGGTGTCATATTGGCAGCAGCGATTACGATTTTACATCTGAAATTACATCTGATGTAGACCATTCAGATAAGTGTGTGGATAACTGCCGCTGTCATCAGAAGAAGATGAGGTGTATAAGTACATGAAGTTATTCAGTGGGTTGTTATGATGTAATTAAGCTGCTCCTTCACTTTCTTATTTTACAGTGTAAATTCTAGTCAACTACTCTGAAAAATGAAGTGTAAACAAATTGGAAGTCCAATAACAAATGTACAGTTATCTTTTTATAATGACAGTTCCTGTTTATAATGTAATTCCTTTTAATTTTGTTTTGTCAATTTGTCTTTTAATGTTTCTTTCTTACTTTTCCTTGCTCTTTTTGTTTAATTATTTATTTATAATTTTGTACTTTTGTACTCAAACACACCTGAAATACAACCTGTTAAGGCACAGCCAGAGGGAGCCCGAGGCTCCTATACAGCAGGCAGGGTGCACCTTAATGGAGAGCGGCTGTGAGCTCGCTGGGCGGAGCGCAGAGATTTACCTAACGCACCCTCATCCACTTTGACTCCGTTCACTTCGACAGTGTCAAGCTAGCCAGAGTTCAAAAACAGTACTTCCGGTCAAACTTCCACAATAAATCCTTGACAAAGGTGTTTCGACATTATTTTAAGCAATACAAAATACCAAAGGTAAAATAAAAATGTATTTAAATAATAGTTATGTATTTAAAGTTAATGAAAATGCAAATGAAAATGTCTTTTAAGATCAGTTAAGATCACCAAATGCAGGAGAACTGAATGTTCCACTGATGTGATTTTTTACATATACAGTCTGTCAGTGTTTTCCGAATTTTTACTGTCCATTTTAATCATGATGAAATACTTCTTGGACTCACTCAGTTTGAGATATCAGTGCCAACGCCAGAACTGAATCCGATTCCCAAATATGGACAATATGTGGCAACTGTTTAAATTTAGACACACCATGGGCATCAAGGGGAAGAACGAGGAATCCGTTCCAAATGAAACAACTACTGCTCACTCCATTGTTCGATGTGTTGTTTGTTGCTCGGTATGCTCAAATATTTTGCTCTTTCTTGGATGCCACCTTTTATAGATTATTTTGAAGACAAAATAATCTAACTTCCGGTATTTTTCCTCTTTGGTGTGCGTGGCTTGACGCCTCTGTAGACTTTCCAGGCAGGCCGAGCAAAAGGATTTAGTTACATACAACTGATGCGGTCTGGCGGAAGAGGAGGAGGGGGTAGCGGACCGAGCAGCCCGAAACAACGGGAAAACAGAGGGGTTCTCAGGAGGAAGGAAGCCGGATAAGTGTAGGATATATAAGTTTGCGTTTGGCAGGGCACTTTTATTCATAGACCTCCCCGTCTGCCTCTGTTGCAGCAACAAATCCCCCTCTCCTTGTTGCAGCTCAACAGTCTCAGCTGTCCAATGAATGGAGTTGCTTTTTGCCTTGTTGGAATACCACCTTACTCTGAAAACCAAGTAAGTGAATTGGCATGACACCGATAAGCTTTGCTGCTTGTTTATTTTTCCGTCCACGATACCTGGACAGCCGCGGGCATTGTTGTATTGGAGAGTTGGAGCGGCGCTATGGGACTGGTCAGAGAGCGTGATTTCCTAAGAGGATTAACACTAGTTTATATAGCTACTGTGTGTACACACACACACACACACACACACACACACCGACACAGGCTACTGTACAGAAATCAAGTGTTTTTTCTCTGCAGCTTCGTTCAGTTTTGTGGAGGGCGGTCGGTGAATGTAGCCGCCTCTTCTCCAAACTGATCCCAAGTCATATTTTACGCTCGGCTGCTTTCAGTCTTTTGTCCGCCTCTTGCTGCACCGGGAGGAGGCCAGGCTGTCAAACTGGACGGGACGTCCCAAACAGGGATGGCACTTTAATTTGCATGGCCTCGATCACTTCTTCTGCGCCGTGCCGTTGTTTTTTCATTAATAGGTGGTTTGCTAAGTGAATTAATTGGCCTCTCAGCACCTTTTAATGAGATCCACGGAGCTCACATCTTGCTGACAGGCTTCCATCACTTTAACTTGGCTGTCAGTGTCTGCTGCTTGAATATGCAAGTCTTTTGCTAAGCCGTCAAACAGTGTTGCTGCCAGTGAAGTTGGTGCTCTCTTTGTGATGTTGTGATTAGTAAAAAGTGTCAAATGCATAACTTCTACTCTGTCATCACTGTGAGAGAAAGACATTATGACCACTAGTTTAAATAAAATCAGTTATCCATGCAGAAAAGCATCGATTTAAAGTTTTTCCTCTACTTAAAAGGAGGAAAAACTTTTTTTATCCTGATATCTCTTTCCCAGTTTGATACTATGAATTCTGGTCATAAGGGTTTATGTCAGTCTAAAAAGTTAAATAAACTGTAAAAAGAAAAAGAAATCAGTGAAAACTGAGATTGGATGTATTAACCCTCTACTACATTATCGCTCCTCAGGCAACGCGAGCAGCAAAGACGTGTAATTGAGCCTGTTAGAGGCTTTTGATGATTTAATACCAAAAGAGCACAGAGTAGTGTTTGCTTTGCTGAAAGCCCTGTTAAGAAAAGGTATGCGCTGTACATTTAATTCCTCATAGCAAGTCACCGCCTCCTGGAGTGCATTGCATTGCAGCACTGATGTGTCATAGTTGGGTCATGAGGTAAGAGAGGTTGCCTCCCTTTGATGTGCACGGAGGCGGTGGTCTGCCTACTCGAGTGTTTAGAGGAGGCATCTGGATCAGTACTGGCCTGGTGCTGTTTGTGTGTCATCTGTGCAGTGGTCTGACTGGGTCTGCTTTGATTTAACCGCAGAGGGTCCTCGGCTCTGCTTGGCACTTCTTTGTGTGTGTGTGTGTGTGTGTGTGTGTGTGTGTGTGTGTGTGTGTGTGTGTGTGTGTGTGTGTGTCTGGGATATGGCCAGATAACTGATTATTTGTTTAAGCTTGATAATCACCTCTTTTATTTGGCATTTAAATTTGTCTTTCGCAGATTTTCATGTCTGGCAGTGTTAAAATGCTCTTTGAATGACAGAAATAAACCATTACAAAATTCTGCACTGTCCATTATATTGTAATGTGGACACGCAGCAGCTGTTCAAAGTTGAACATAAACTTCATGAATCTAGAGTTGTGTGTGTGTGTGTGTGTGTGTGTGTGTGTGTGTTTCAGAGGGTTACAAGGTTATGTTTGCCTGAGCCTCTCTTGTTGTGTGCTCTGTCCTGTGTGTTCGTGTCACACGGTGTGTCGCAACGTCACTTACAGCTTATCAATCTCTGCTCTCTCTCCGCTTTCCTGCCGTAGAGCGTTCAGCCTCTGTGTAACACACCGTGTAACTGGAATTCATTTCAGTTTTGCATGCATTTCCCCCATTTTCCCTGCTGCGTTTGCTCTCGCTAGCTTTCTTTTGCAGAGCTTCTCTCCTTATCGGCTGTGGCTAAGTTTGTTCCCTCCAGCAAAGAATAGCTTTTCCTCCTCTGTGGTCACACTTAATTGAAGCTCTGTGGTCGTTTTGGGGTGTAATAGGACTGTGTACGGCTCTTGAAACACACTGAATTCACTTTTTATCTTTTCTGTGGCCATGTAATAAAAGCCCACTGTAGTAAATGTGTAACAGCAGTTGTATGTCCCTACAAAACTCTCTTTTTAATTAACAATAACCCATGAAAATCAGGGTGAAGTGTCTGCATTAACCTGCCAGTGTGACTCTCTGGCTTAACAGTTCGCATATGTCTCTGGTTGCAAAGCTCCTATGTTAACCCCAACTCTCCTTTCAGTTCCTGACCCTTTTCATACCTGACCTTTGTCCCCTTGTGTGTGTCAGCCAACACCCAACTCTCATATAGCTGGACCTTTCTCCTCACTTCACTTCACTTGTCTGAAAAAGGATTGTGCAGTATTGATCGTCATGATGTCCTGTGGTTCGGCTTGGGCGAACCACAGGACATTTTTTTTTATTCTATTCAAAATTCTTCTACTAACATCTCATAAATTAAATGTTTTATGTGCATGAATTTCACATTGATCACGATTGTCATATATGGAGGCAAAATTACCCGCACGCTATTACTGTTACTCTGCGTCTGTTCAGCTCTTATATACACAACTGGCCACTTGTTGCAGTGACAACAATTTAACAAGCTTTCTTTTAAATCAAATAGTAGTTAAATAAAACAATACATAAGAAACAAAAAAAATTAAATTAGATTAAATAAGACAAAGACTGCAAAAACATAGTTACCCAATATGGAATGTTAAAAAATTTCACCAAATGATACAAATATTAAATGAGAATTTCCAACACCTTTTAGAATAATGTCAACAGAATAACTAGGCTAGTCATTCTGCTTTGTTTGCATCCAAGAACACGGACAGTGAGTCAGCCTTCATGCCTCCTCCTCCGTTCTCTACCCTGGGTTGTGACTAGCCTCTGATTGAAGTCTGATTCAATCAGACAAAATTATAACGACAAAGAAAATGAGATGCACAATTACATCAAAATTTGATTGCTGTTTTATTGGTAAATATGGGGCACAATGTAAAATGTCTTACAATGCAGAGGAAGGGATGGAAGTGGCTGTTTGAGGAGGGCAGTTATGATGATGTCCGGTGGGACTCGTTTAACGTTGTTAGCCGTGTTGCAGTGCAGTTTGATCAATAGAGCTGTGGCTGTAGAGAGGAGATGGACAGCAGGGCGGGGCGCAGGGCGGCCCGGGCAGCACCATTAACGTCCGATGCCGCATTGTGCCACGTGATGCCAGAGTATATTGACGACGGGGAAATATGAGAGCTCTTTTAATGAAAGTCTGAGCCAAGCCAGTCGATTGTGCAGCTGCTCTTGTATTCTTGCAGATTATGCTGGTTTCCCTGTGCGTGTGTTTGTTTGTATTTCGTTGATACACTGCAGCCTGCAATCACTTAGTGTTTGTGTCCAGCAAAGACATGCACACTGTTGATTCTCATCAGGTCCCTTTAGTCTCTGCTTTTTCTCCTGGTCTTCACACTGAGGTCCCACATTTGCAGACCCTTAGGCCTGCTTATTCTTGCTTCCCCAAAATCATGGTAGTCGACATCAAGCCCCCAATGTGGAGGTTTTTGGATACAGCTGTCTTATCTTCCCGTCCCGTTGCTGAATCCTCTCCTGAAGCCTGCTGATCCAGCTGATCGCAGGATGAGCACCTGAGACGGGCTGCAGACCTCAGACCGCAGGGGCCTGTTGAGTCAGCTGTTCCAAAATCATTTCCTGGTCAAGGCAACGCTAAATGAAAACGGCTGCATTATAATGCTGCACAGAAAAGCCCCTTGTGTGATCACTAGCAGATGCCCAGACTTCACAGTAGGCACACAATGTAGCCTGGACTTCATCGTAGGGATCTTACAATATCCGAATTTTGGAAGTAGAAAGCAATACTAGTGAAAGTCCACGAGTTTGATACCACGTCAGAAGCAGAAATCCCACAAGTATTTAAACTTACAGCTTGCATGAGAATAAGATCACTGAGTTACAAGCTGAACAAGTTTACAGCAATCTTTTCAGCAAACACGGAACCCAGGAAATGTCTCTCCATTTCATTTTCATACACCTTCCAGTGGTACACTCTGTCCTATTCAGGGTGTCAGGGAGCTGGGCGGGGTTATGATGTGGATAGAGTGAGAAGATGTCACTGAATTTGCATTACAGAGTGTCCTGCATCAGTCTGTTAACACCACTCCAACGTCTCTCACACCTTGACACCCTCCCAGCCCCGACACCATCACCCCTGTTGCATTCCTCGAGCCTGGGGCCTCCAGACGACAGCTGTGCCCTGCCCGTCGCACAGCCATTCACACACACTCACGCAATCATTAACCTGAGGAGTGTGTGTGTTGACACACTTTAATCACTCTCACACACACACAGCCGAGCACAGGTGTTCACAAATATCGGCGCTCCGGCATGTTGACATCGTATCTAAATGGTCAGAGTTATGCATATTTACAACCGGCATGCCTGTACATGCACTCTTGCTAAAACACATATTTCTTCGCATTCAGATGCAGTGAGACCGTGTCACTGATGATCAGGGCCCATTAAACTTTCAAAGTGTGTGTTAATTTATATATAACAAGAGTTTCACGCTCCATTTCTTTGCCGTTTTACTTTGCATTGGCCCCCTAATGCGGTTGCTTTAACTGTCACTGCAGGAGCGTTAGGATTTATGTTTGCATGAGGAAGTCCTTGATGCTGTACAAACACGGTGCGGCCCGAGTGTAGGTGGGCGAAGGACATCAGTCATCACTGACCTTGTTTACCACGCTAACAGGGGCGCGGTGGCTGTAGTGCAGGTCAGCAGCCCAAAGCAGGCGTGTTTCTGCTACTAATGGTTCTCATATTGATCGCTTTTCACTCAGTCCATCAGCCCGTCCGTCAGTATCTCCCTCCCTCTCTCTCATTTTCTCTTTCTACATTTTCCTCTTTGTCTCGTTCAAGCTGCGCTCATTGGCTACACAGGGACGAGGGCTGGGCGATGCGGACAAAATCAAATATCACAATATCTTTGACTGAGTATCTCATTATCAGGACGTTTTTTCACAGCAGCCATTTTGACACAAATTGGATAAGGACATTAATTAAGGTTCAGTTCCATTTAGGTCTAACGAGCCAAGGTCACTGGAAAGACTCTGCTACACTTAAATGGAACGGAACCGTAATTAATGTCATTAGTAACACCTGTGTTTACGCTGCTCTTTCATGTCAATACGGCTGCCGTGACAAAGCTCTGTTGTGATGATTCTGTGGGGATGACTGAATATGCTTTTGTAAGACACACAAGATTTTTGATAAACGATCATTAGTAACGTGGATATGATGACCAAGAGGGTATAGGCAAATAACAGAACAGCGACAACAGTCTAATAAATTAAGAAAATGGCATCCCTTTACTGTAATGCAGCCTTTAAAACCAGATAAAGACAACTCTAATGTCGTATATATTACAATGTCAAAAATAATATCCAGTGTCAAATCACAATATTGTCGATATGTCACCCAGCCATAACAGGGAGTGTCCGTATATCTTAGCTGTCCTGGACGTTTGCCTGTTCGGAGAAAAAAAATGTCAGATCTGGTACCCGGTTGATCTTCTCTCGTACAGGCAGCACACATCCACTCCTGTGTCCCGGGCCGGGTGCCTTTCATGTGGCGCCTGATTCCCAGACACTGGGTGGCTTGGTGTGAAACAAAGCCTCTCTCAGAAGCAGATGAGAGCTAATTAGATTCAGGCTGTTGATGGTCTGGGCTGCGTCAGTGCCTCTTTGTATTTGTGCCCGCGTGTGCACGTGTGTGTGTGTGTGTGAGAGAGAGAGAGAGAGAGAGAATCTTGATATACAGCCTACTGCCCCGTCTGTTGTTTTTGCGCAGGCAAATGTGAGCCCGTGCGGTTCATGAGGAACTTTATCACAGTGTGCTGATCCGCACGTATGAGGGAACCGAGAACAGGTTGCGTCTTGCTCTGAAATGCAGTCTTGACTCTGTGTGTTTCTATCTGTCTGCGGGATCGGCCTGAAGCCAGGGAGGCGGGCCCGAAGCAGAGGTCAAGGTTCAGAGGTCAGGGGCTCCCTCGTCACACACTTGGCCCCCAGTGAAGAGAAGCTAAAGAGGCAGGAGGGAACCCCTGTCAGTGTGTGTAGCAGGGGCCACAGGGGTTAAGTAGGGGCTGCTATTTGACTGATCTGCATTCAGAAGATAGGACTGTCTTGTTTTGTCTGTCTCACATGTATGACACCAACTATTACATCGGATTTTTATCTTTTATGTCTCATCATGTTTATGTTTTTACAGAAGAATGAGAATGAGAATGTGTACCTTAGGTGTGTGTGTGAGCACAGAGTGAGCCGAACAATGAACTGTCTTTCTGTGTCTTTCTCCAGTCAGATGTGCAGGCAGCCTCCTGCACAGACTTTAACGAACAACAGGCAATCCTCTGGAATGTGACAAGAGAGAGGAAAAAGAGAGGTGGGGGTGCGGGGGGGATGAAGAAGAATAAGTGGGGCCGAAGATAACAAAATAGAGAAAACCCCTGATGAGTCATGTGGAGAGAACGATGGCAGAGTGACAGCCAAACACTGGGAGCACTCAAAAGTGAAAGAGCGAAAAGAAAGCAGGTGCAGCTCCCCTTGTAGCCTGCGTAAAAGCTGCCAAATTTCACGATGTTCTAATCTGAACCACAAGGCCATGGCTGCTGAGTGTTTACTTACATGATGTTCTTGGATGACCAGAAGATCCTGTTAATACCGCTGCTCTCCAAAAACACACTCTCTTATTAGGATTTATCATGACACAAGGATTTGGAGAGGAATTTTCTCTTTCTGGCCAAGCCACAAAATAAAAAGTTGTCCTATATGTTTTGAAAATAAAGATTTTTCAGTTTACTTGAAGTGCATTGTGATACATTACAAGCAGATAATAAGCTAATTAGCAGCATAGATACAGTACATTTTTCTTACAGTATAACCATCAAAAGACTAACATCAGAAAGTTACATTCATTGTAATATGTTAATATGTTAGAGTTGTATGAAATATTCAAGCCCCTATTTTTTTTAGCCCCTATATTATATTTATAACATCATGCTCCTATTTAGTAATTCTCATGTATTCACAATGTGCTTATCCTGCTGTATGAGCTCTATTTCAAGTGAAGTGTTGCTAAATTTTCTCTTAAAGGCTTGGGTTAGGAAGTGAAGCGTTAAACTCTATCATTAAATTGTTTTCAGAGAATCGTGATGTCCTGGTTTTCCATTTTGGCCAAAAAGTCACAATGCAGAAGAAGAAGTCTCTGTAGTTCATTATAGCTTCATTTATGGCCCGCGAACGCTGGGTGCTCAGTGTACGTTACTGTAAAAGCCAGATCAGGGAGGTTCCTCTTGGCGTGTATATATGGCAGTAGGCCAGCTAACCCCCATTAAAGCGCCGGGTGGAAGTCGATCAACTGTGAAGCGCAGTTTAGACACAGCGAATGACTGCCGTTTTATCGAGGTTAGTGAGCTGACTCACTGACCTCGATCACCGGAGCATCACTGCTCCCCCCGCAGTACTTCCCTAAACATCCGCAACCCAGCCCACGCAACGCTGCCACGGCACATACGCGTGTGCAACCGTAAGACACACACCATCA
>OMKZ01018855.1:0-10064 GCA_900302535.1 Neoniphon sammara
AAAACCAAAACAAAACAAAACAAAATATAAAATGTCCATCAAATCTCACCTGACAGCTTGTGAAGCTTAAACCAAGATTCTTGTGCACAGTTTGTTAGTGAGGAAAGTGTAGCTGATATTGGAAGTAAATATTGGCATGATGCATTCATTGGCCCTGGGAAAATAATGTAATAAAGAAGTCTCTTACATACACCGCAATCATTATTTCTTTCTTTTTTATTTGGTGCAGTGGGTGTGATTAGATTGGTATACATACAGCAACTGTTGAGGGTAATTGTGGTGATCCGTCTTTGCCCAGTAATCCCTAAGTCTTGGCCCTAAAAGAGTATTAAAATACATACAGACTAAGGCTACAGGCGGCTTCAGACCAGTTCCAATGCAGTTCATATTGACAATACTGACCGATCACTGTCATGAACAGGTATTGTCCTCGAGCACCTTTATATTAGCAATAAATACATTCACAAAATACATGAGTGTGTGAGTGGAGGCAGGAACGTTATACCTTGACCAAGTGGTCCAGAGAATGAAAACAAACCATTTCTGTGAACAAGATGGCAGAAAACTGAATCATAACAGTGTGGGAAAATCTTCCTGAAGCTTTTCTCTTTCTCTTGAGCAACATTTACATTTTAGGTGTTCAGCTAGATTCATCCAGGTAAGGGTTCAGTGTCTTATTCAAAGACACTCGCAGGTAGTTCAGGTGTTAAAAGCCTCTCTGCCACCCATAACACAGAGTATAAACACGTATTCAAGTCCAGTAAGACTTCCACAGAGCTGCACCAGAAAAAGTTGGTTGTTCTTGCTGATGGTTTCAGTTTTTTTGTTAGTTTTTATGTGTTAATAACACCTCGGATAGTTCTGAACCTGCTTACTCCAAGTAAAATAAAACTGGCTATAAAAAATATCACTCCTTTCATAACTCAGAACAAAAACATTCAATGGAAGGCTGTACATTTGACATCAGTCGTACAAAAAGACAAACTGTACGACTTTTTAAACTTTTGAAAAGGCCTTTGACAAAAAAAAGAAGAAGATTAGCACTCGAATATTCAAGTAAAATAACTCAAACGTACAACACATTCACCAGAGGAAAATAATACTGGGACTCGGCTCCTTCCATGACCGATGCAGAGCGTCAGATGATCAGGTTTGATCAGATGGGGTTCGGGTGGGGATCCATGTTGGTGGCGGGTAATGAGGGGTGTGTGGGTTTCTCTTTTTGAGCTGGACAGGAATGTTCTTCATACACACGACCCCCACTTTGGTTCTGATGTTGTTGTGAAATGGTTGTTGATTATTAAGAAATCTGGTTATTCAGCTGTCCAGGATATTTCTCAAACCTCCTCTCTGCCTCCTCACTGAAGGCATCGCCTGCAGGGGAGAAGAAGCAGCACAATAACAGCTTAATACTAAAATCAGACATTATTGGATTAAAACTTTTTAAATGCATAATTAGAAAAGGCATCACAACAAGAAATCACTGAATATATACTGAACAAGATAACTAGAATGCCGAAAGTGGCATAACCATGTTGTGATTTTATTCTTTGGGCCTGCTTACCAATGTGGCAGTTATGCAGCCAGATACGATGACCGTCATATTTGCAGTTGCATTTCATGGCGTTGTTGGTGAAGTCGCTCTCAGCCACTTCGAAATTTGGATTTATCACGATCTGAAGAGGTGAGACGCACAAAAGAACACTTTTATAATAGGACGGAGGGTTGCAGACAATCCAAATGTGACAGCAGATTTTTAACTGTACAATAATTTAATAACACTGTGACACACTCGCATTAGTCAGGGAATAAATGATAGATTTTCCCTGTTTATGAGTTCAAATATCAGACCTGCATCTGAGAGTGTCAATAATTTGTATTCCTTAGGGGTGGATAAATACATTTTCTGGTGTTCTTCAGCAGGAAATAGTTCCAAACAAAACTCTTGAAGGGAGGAAGGGGGAAGACTGAAAACCTCACCAAATAACACTATCTCACTATCTGAATGGATAGACTGCATTATGGGATGGCAGGAAAACATTTTTTTTGTACTTTGGGTGAACTGTTCCTTTAACATACCAGCGTCCAATTTCAGACACACAATCTCCGATGCTGTTTCTAGTCTTTTAGTGCAATTCTGTGAAAATTTTTATGACTCCCATTGGGTGTCACGTCCATTTCCCTGGCAGTGTCAGTCCACTGAGCTTCACAATGAATGGCAAAATGTTTTCATGGGCCCCCTGAGATTTCTCTGTTTAGCTCACATGGTTTATTTTCATCTCTATCCCTTGTAGTTCTACGCTCTGCGCCCGTAGTCCTCCGCCGCTCACCTGCAGGATGTAGTTTCCAGGCTTGACGTCTGTGATGTCGATCCACTGGCAGTCGATGTCGTGGCGGTACAAGTCCCAGCAGCCCACGGTGATGCCTTGCTCACCAAAGTTGGCGCACTCGTACCGCTTAGAAACACCTGGGGAACGTTGATGAAAAGCCAGGGAGGTAAGGCTAAATCTTGTATTTAGAATGCAAACTTCAAAAACAACAAAACATTTAGAAAAGGAAGATGTAAAGTAATATTTGCAGGTAACTGAATTTCAAGTCTTTGATTTCTGTGCAGCATGCCTCACTAGATGGAAGCAGCATCCAGAGAAGTGCAAAATGACCTGAACTCAACTGCCCCATATGGCCTAAATGAATCCTTGGATTGTAAATGCTTTTACTGAGTTATCTAATTAAACCATATATATTAATGATTCAATCTGTTCTTGTATATAATTAGATTAGGGAAAATGTCTTTTGGATATTTTTGATTCGTTCTCTCTCTGCTGTACATTTACTAGTGGACCAGTGAGAATATTACTATTGTGAATTTACTTGAAATTGTTTTGGTGATTTTCTCTGTTTATCAGCACCTTGAATTACTTTTTATAGCTTTGGTGATTGGCTCTTTATCAGTGCCTCATAGAATCATACAATCGGTTTGATTAGTGGTAATATTGTGTATTGACTTGTAAGACTGATTCTCTTTGAAGTACATTGATTAGTCGAGTAGTGAGAAGTTTATTATGTATTTGCTTGTGAGAACTTTGGTGATTGGTTTTTCTATTGGCTTGCATTTCTGCTTTTCTCTGACCTTAAAGACCACACCTGCCCATGATTATACAATCAATGACGTGACGCTCCCCCTTCCCTATATATTTGACAGGATTTCACACACATACCATTGCTGCCCAAAGGAGAGTACACACTCGAAACACGTTGCAAGTGGTTTGCATGTATGTTTAGCCTTTGTGTTGAAAAGCCTGAACGACCCTGATTAGGCCCTACACAGTGGGTTCCCTTTCATATTTTTGAAGTCTTTGATTTTTTTCCTTACTGAACAAAACAGAAGGAGGAGAGAAAGAGAAAGATGACATGCAATTAACGTCCAAGGCCAAATTTGAACCCAGGACAGCAAACTGACTCACCAAGTCACTTTTTGAGGCAACTGACCTTCACATTTTGGCCCACACTAGTCCTCCAATGTAATCTGGTAGCCAAAGAGTATTGATTCACTTCAGAAGAGAAGCGTTCCTTGAAGCTTTACCTGCATATGTCTGTTTTGGTGGGGTTTAATATCAGATTATTTCCCAAATCTGAAAGGTCGCGGCAGCACGTCAGACTCACCCTCCTGGCAGTCTGTGTCCTCCAGGCAGAAACTGGCTTTGTGTCCCTCGGCCACTTTGCTCCCGTTGGCGTTCAGCAGGTCATAGTGGGTGAAAATGTCCATACTGTGGTAGTGGCTGTAAAATGCAGGGGACAAATTATAATAAACAACAAATAACTTTGTTCCAAATTTTTTTAATCCACCACAAGGTTACTGACAGCAGAAAAATGTATTGTAATCCAAAATAAAGATAACAACTATTTGAAAAAGTGACACTTATACGGGGTTTTGTGCTATAAATTGTTCAAAAAGCTGATAATACTTCTACAGCTTTTTACATATTTGTTTTGTTTTTTCCAAAATAGATATACAGCCCCTTGGAATATAACTTCAAATGGCCATCCTGCCACTGACTAAATATCAAGCAGGCTCATATCTACTGCAGACACTTGAACCTTATCCGTCCTGCAGATACTCAGTATCATTTAATAGACCGGTGCCTTTGCCAGAGCAGCTGTTAGACATACTTCTTCTCTCATATCATCACTGTGCTCTCCGAGAAGCTGAAGAATGATAAAAGAGGCTACACTTCCCACTTTTCTTCCCACTGGTTTGAACTGTTTCTCTATCAACTGATTTAGAGGGTAAAAAATGTATGGGAGGAAATCTACTGAACAGATTTATGGGAGGACGCCGGGGTCATTCTGGGTAGTGAAAGATCACTAGAATGAAGGAAAACAGTAGAGTAGCAGCTCATAATTAAATAGAGGTGATGTGGTTGGATAATTAGATGATGGAAAGGTTTAGGTGAAACTTCTGAAGTGAATAGCTGATGATCCATTTTCAAAATTTCCTGGACTATAATGGACAAGGCCTGAGAAGTATCTGTGCAGCTAAAACTACTAAAATGAATGAAGGCAAGACCCTCCCTCACCCATGGCAGGCGTGCCAAATCCACGAGTGCCGCCCAGCCTTGGGTCTGAAGTCAGCCCGGCCGATGTTGTGGATCTGGGAGGAGAAGCGCAGCAGGCGTCGGTGTCCGTAGGGCCAGTTGGCCTTGGCAGCAGATTTTGACAGGCAGTCCTCCTCGGCAGCGCAGTACAGCATGTGCAGAGGCCGGTCCTCGATGTAAACCGTCTGCTGGACCAGCGGGGCGTTCAGAACCAGGTCAGAGGCCGCTGTGCACGGAGCCAGAATTAGGGTCACTTAAACCACAAGGAACCTGCTCCACATTTCCTCATCTATCTGTGCCGTCAGCATGCTGTCACACAACACACACTGCATCCCTGCTGCCAGTAAAGGCAGAAGTCCTACACACTGCATTATGATTCTCGTGTTCTTGTTATGGTAATATATCACAATCACTAATTGACATGTTCAATGAATGTGCAAGAATTTATCTTTGCAAAACTGCAGCAGAAACAAAAAACACATAGTATTACAGTTATTATTGTTCATGAAAATTATTTCCTCACAAAAGAGGTGCAACAAGTGAACATGTAATGATTATATTCACTAATAATATAATAATTCAAGTTATGACATTTTTTCATTTTTAAAAGCTGTTACATTAATATAATGTCAGTATAATTATTACAGTGTTGTGTTTTTACATTTTGGACCTATTTAGAGGGGCATTTTCATTACGTTTTGACAAGCTATTACATTATCTGACAGATAATACATTAACAGTTGAAACAAGGCCTTTTTTGCTGTAAACTTTTTTTTTTTTTTTTGAGGCCCTTGGATTTTCATTGTCGCCAAATAGTTTGTCTTTCTTTTTTCTCTCTTCTCTTCCATTCCAAGTAATGGGACCATAATCTTGGCAGCATCAGTTCCTTGCTCTATACCTACTAATTTAAAAAAGAGAATGGAGCCCCTTACAGTGTATGATGAATAAACTAAACATATTGTAAAACTTTCATTACTGTTGTTACTCACTCTCGGAGCAGATGACTCCTGCGGCGAACTTTGCCGCTGCTCTCTGACAGCTGACAGTTTTGTGATGCTGGCACTGGGAGAGAGCCATCTCACTTCCTGTGCACTTCACTCCGCTCAGAACCATCTCTGTCACATTGCTGCTGTCCCAGTACCAGGTTTCCTTAGACAGGGACAAACACACAGGCACGCGAAGACAAAAAACAAACACGGGGTGTCTGTCAGGAGATAATCGTTCACAAATGGAGCTGCATAAAGTTCAGTGTTTTTTTTTCTATCCTGAAAAACAGATGGTCATGACTCATCTTGGCTGTTCAATGAGGACACAATGTGACGCAGAGTTTACGGTCAATAGAGAGCAATAAATTTGTTCATACACAGAAGGTGGTTCAATAATCCTATTAGTGCCGAATGTCTGAATCTAGTGCCCAGTTTCCTATTAAGTGGCCACTTAATTCCAAGCCACTATAAAAATGACTATGGAATTAGTAGAAACAGATGAACTGACCATGGGCTACAATTTTGGTATTGGGTTTCTTGCAATCGTCCTTAGAGATATCAAGTAGTCAAACACTTTGTTAATTTCCCCAGTGCCCCAAATCTACTCTTGAAATCATGACTAACTGCAGTTCATCACGTACCACCTCTTAAATAAAAAATACACCCCCAGATAGATAAGATATGATCAATCCAATGCATTCCAGGAGTTTTTTTGTTTGTTTGTTTTTTGTGATTAAATGTTTTAATTAACCTCATTTACTTCTGAGTCAGTTAATAACTTCCTTTTTTCCCAGAATGCCTTTCAATAAGCCCAAGAAAACAGGCATGACAGTTTCTTTCAGCTGTGTAGGTGGGGAGAGTGATGATGATAGCAATACCAGAGCAAGAGTTTTTCCATCTGACAAAAGGTGAAAGTTATGCCTACTTATTCTCAAAATAACATGTCAAGTGGCTGCAATGCATTCTGGTCTATTGAGGCTGCTGTTGGTGGAGGAACTGATATTTCTGCTTCGGATTTCTCCCTGTATGACTGTTGAAAATCATTGCAAAATGATGTATCTAGAAAAGAAGCCCTTGCTCTTTCATTCCGAGGCCTGACACCAAAACCTGATGTTTACTGTTGATGTTTTAGGTAGCTGAAAAAATATCTGCTGCACTGGAAATGTCTTAAAGTGATCTACAGGAATAAGAAAATACCCTGCCAAATGACAAAATGGGTCCAGAAATCCAAGGTACATCGCCAAAAGCATTTTTTTAGCATTGAAGGGTTTTTGTGCAAATTTTCCCTTTTAAAAGGAACATAAATTGCCTTAATTTTGTGCTACTAATAAATTTCCAGCACAAACCTAAAGAGTAGATGTTGCCGTTTGAATATCTCAGTTTGATGATGATATACAATAAACTCTTCAGTTATTGTACATCACTGGTCCTACTTACAGTGATAGCATGCATGGAGTAGCCCAGCCCTAGCTGCCTGCAAACCACCATGGCTTCCTTTGTGGTCCAGCCTGTGCTGCACACTGTGCCCCACTTGGACCCAACCTGAACCTCCACCCGGCCCTCATAACTGGTCCGGCCGCCCACTATCCGGACCTGCAGACACGCCCTGCTGGGAGTCAGTGAGGGGACAAACTTCCTGTCCTGTCTCTGAACTGCCTGCGCTGATTCTGACCTTTTCTCAAACAGTCCTGAGGGGCAGGGGTAGTTTCTGTTGTTGAAGCAGCAGTGGGGTTAGTTATTAGCTGAGGTGAAGGGCGACATGGTTTCCGGATGAAGTCACCACTTGGCTTGGTGGTGAATGGCTTTCGGTTTATTAGAGGTTTGGTGTGCGGCTGGTCCGTCCATGTGGAGGAAAACAGCATCTAACAGGAAACCAAACATCTCTTCCACATGGAAATCATGATGTACTGTCACATATTAAACATGTGCATACATGTTCAAACATAATCCAAAATAAATGTGCCATTTTGGACTATATATTAGCATGATAAATATATTTAAGGAATATATTTAAATGTTTTACCAATACTAACAACGGTTTAATATTAGTAAAATACATGTATATATATTCAATATATTTATCTTTTTTCCTTCAAATTTTAATGTACATGTTCATATTAACCAATATGTGATAAAAATATATTGGAACATATTTGAACATATATGCACATATATGTGTGGTATAATCTCTATATAGTACAAGCCAGTATATTATATTTGCATATGTCAGATATGACATATTGCTCTATGTGGGGTTAATGACCTACTTGCAGGCCGTGGTTAGCGTAGCCCAGGCCCAGCTGCCTGCAGGCCACCATGGCCTCCTTGGTGCCCCAGCCCTCTCCACAGATGAGGCCCCAGCTCTGCGTCCCGTTAGAGTCTGGGACCGACACCTCCACACGGCCCTCGTAACGCGTACGTCCACCCGTGATCCGGATCTGTGTTGGGCAAAAGGGTTAGGAAGCACAGAGCAAAGCACAGATACACAAGGGGCGTGCAGGCAGGGGAAACTCTCTCTTTATGTGTTAGCAGTGGATGATTCTTTATACTTTGTTGACTGTAGATAAAGCCAAATATCATAAAGTCAACATGGCTAACATCTTGAAAGGTAAGCAAAATCAAATATGGAGTTTTAGATTTTACATTTACTGTTGATTTAAAATATGTTTGGCCAAAAAAAAACAGGGAATGAGAGTGCCCTGCTGCCATGCTTATTCCTGTGTGTATCTACTGCAAGAGTATGATCTGGTAAAATACACAGTGTACAACCAGGCATACTGTTTGTTAAAGACATATTGCTGTTGTCTGGGGAAAAAAACAAACATATATCTGCAAAGAAAAAGCTGTTCAGGAAAATTGCTTGGTTGAAAAATACTTGGTTTCTCACTGACAGGCATGTAATTTTCAAACCATACAGTGAGGCTTGAGCTGG
Source organism: Neoniphon sammara (assembly GCA_900302535.1). Lineage (NCBI taxonomy): Eukaryota > Metazoa > Chordata > Actinopteri > Holocentriformes > Holocentridae > Neoniphon > Neoniphon sammara. The sequence goes on from OMKZ01018855.1 coordinate 8,514, forward strand.
TTTCAAGGGCCCATGAATGAAACTCAACACACATGACCATGAAGGCTTTCTATTCATGTAGGGAAAAGAAAAGCACAAATTGTGCAGTCGTGTTTTCTGTGACAGCAGCAATATGAAGCTCTTTGAAGAGATCAGAGTGAGGATGTGAGATTTCTGCACAAAGACACTGGACCTGTTAGCTTTACATCTCACATCTTAGTGCAACCAGTGAAGAAAGTTAAAGCAGAAAAAGAGAGTAATGCAATAAAAACAGTATAAAACATATTTTTAAGGTGCTACAGTTGTCAGTGCAGTTCTCAGTGAAAACTAAAAGGAAAGTAGATGCAGTAGACCTGTTTAGCCCCATTTTCATATGTAGCACTTGCAATGAAATCAGCATAAAGCAATTATTAATCTATTCTTTCCTTACTTTTCCTCAAGCTATAAACACAGTACTGAAGCTTTACATTAAGAAGAAAGAGATGTTTTAGTGAGCAGGTTCAGGTCTGACCGAGTTCTCGAGGCCCATGTAGGGCACGTTGCAGCGCACAGCAGCGTCCTCCATGTGCTGGCAGTCCTCTGAGGTGATGTTTTTAAACGGGCAGTTCCAGATGGACTTCTCAGTGCCGACGCACTTCACCTCGTTCATGTAGATTGGACCCATTCCTGGGCAGAAAAGAGAGATCGACACATAAACAACAGCAGCCTAGAACAGGGGCTTTCATCCTTTTTCACAATCTGGACCCCATGTCCACTTTCATTAAGCTGCAGACCGCCATTTGAAGTGATCTTGAAATAATATAATACTTTCTTTTTCTAGTTTGCTGTATTTTTTTGCACTGCATCTCCCACAGATAACTTGTCAATCAAACATTGTGTACAGTACATTTGACATCTTTTATCTTTGGATTTTCTGCTGATTTAGATTTGGAAAGTGTCATTCTTTTTGGTGATTGTGACTTGCCATGCTATCCAAAAAATGAAAAATGAAAACTGAAAAATGTGCTCTCTGTGTGTTTTTCCTGGGAAAGACCCACCAGAACAGGAAATATAAAAGCTTACATTAACTGGCTATATTGTTGAATTACTGTGTTATGTGTTATATGAAAGAGACATTTATTTATATGAAGGTGTCACAGATTAGTACTTTTAATTCATAGTGCGTTTTTCACCCTTTATTGATCCAAGGACATGAGCTTTGTCAGCAATACACCAGATTACATTCATGCAACATCCTGCTTCGCTCTCTCTCACTCCACAATTAGAAGTCGCAGCACCGCGAGATCATGCATTATATAATTCCCGTGAAAGGAATTCCTTCAGCGGTTCACGTTTCCACCTTCTGTGACGTCTGCAAACGTTTCCGAGCCTCGAGACGCATCGAAATGCGGCAGGGCGGTGGTCTGAAGCCCGTCTGCGTGCACAGCAGGTTCGCTGCTCCCTCAAAGAGATTCTGTCATGAGCCTCCTCAGCCGACTTCCTCCAAACATAATGTACACACACACACACACACACACACACACACACACACACGTATGCAAGCAATCATGCACGCTCTCTTTCTTATACACA
>OMKZ01018856.1:0-14252 GCA_900302535.1 Neoniphon sammara
TATTTCCACATACAGAACCAGCTCCTGACCTTTACTGGTATTCTAAAAAAGACCAATAAGGAAAAAAGGAAGGAAAAAAAATCAAAGGTGAGGTTATTATATTGATCATAGATTATTTTTGCTTCTACATTTGGAAACCCCATCTTCTCCCTATTGTTCACTATGGGAACAGACATATTATCCACAACATACTGTCAAGCATCCATTACTTATGTGACAAGTGCAAGGAAGCTTATGGAAAGCACTGGCATTTAAAGGCTTATCTAAAATACATGTATTTAGTTGTCATAAATAATGTACCGTCTGAATGAGATCCTGCCTCTTTGTGTCTCTTAGCAAATGCAGACTCTCCCTAGAGGATACGGGTGGTTTTCCATTCCCTACCCTATATTTCTAAACGCCACATGTGAAACTGGTCTCACAAGTTTAGTGGCATATTCCATATCCTATATCACGGTAGAATGATTTTGTTTTCTATTGTGGAGATTAGTTTTGAAATAATATATATGTGCACACAAAACGGCTCCACACATTGTGAAGAGCATCAATATTGATTGTGTTACTCCAGTGAAACACTGGATCGCTATTTTATTATAAACACCAATTTAAATAGAGGAAATCTAATTTGAGAGCTCTCAAGATAGCCAATGGCTGAAAATCTATAGGGGAAAGTGTCGGTGCTGCCAGCGTCCCAACCTCTTATTCCCCTTTAAGAGTTCAATTACCCAGCAGATACCTTATACCCAATACAACAGCTGAGATTCTCATTTCTCTACATGGTTTACCCTTAGAAGGCAGAACAAATCACCCTTTAAAATAAATCCATATGTTTTACCCCCCAGTCTGGTGATGTCTCCTGTCTATCCCTAAGCCCCAAGCTGAGATAAATGGCCATTTTCAAACCAGTCTGTTCAGAAATGAGTCACTGTCTAGCAGCTGAAGCTTGTAATACAACTCAAGAATAAACCAAGGATAAAAAAAATAATTATGCAACCGCTTTGCAAGTCCAAAAGCGACTGTGATCCATCGCCTTCGCTAAACAAACCTGGAGTCCTGAGCTGATGCAATGCGTGCGTCATGTCTGTGATCACTGCAGGGTGATAGATATGAGGAATCATAAGAAAACAACGGGCTGTTATACCTTAAAGGGATAATGACAACAGGACTAACACAGCAGGATGGCCAAGTAACATGGATTCACCCAGCTGGACAAGGTGAGGGTTAGAAAAACAGCACTTAACAGGAATGATGAGAGGCTCTAAAGAGACTCTGGGGTCAGGAAGGTAGCTGACCTGCCCGCGACCTCTTTAACACATTTGTGCTTACAGGACAGAGACGCCTTTTAAAAGAAGTCTGGCCAGCTGTGATGGGAACGCTTATACTTTAGCATTTTAAATTTTAGTGAAGCAGCACATGCTCCTAGCCAGAGTGCTTCACAGTTTAAAGTTTAAAGTCACAGTTCACCAACATTGCAAGGAGCCAGAAATAAAGATAAAGTACAATCGACAAAATGAGAGAAAGAGGATAATAGAAAGAACAGATAAGACGTAGGGCTTCACTTTCAAGCTGTTAAAAAATAAATACAGACTCAGTACAGTGCATCTGTGGTAGTGACATTAATCTAATAAACAGATTTAATTAACTGGCCTATTTCAGTGTGATGCAGAATGATGTAACGTTAGGATTTGGCTAGCTAGTTAATGTTAATGATAGTTAATGGAGCTGTTTGCAAACATAGCTTATAGCATATTGCATACATTAACATAGAAGCACTGCTTACACAATTATGTTTCTATTTTAAAATGCCACAGCATGTGTGGTCTCATGGTGATGAAAGGACTTGGCAATATATCACAATATACATCACTATTTCACAAAAGCCCATGTAAACTAATGGTGGGAGAAGACAGAATTGCTCCCTATAAAATGACAGGCCTCACTTTTGGTTGCGTAAAGATGGCTTTTATAAGTCATGATGATGTTACAAAAGACAAAAAACAGCAGTGGTAGTCATTGTCAGTTAGTGAGCTCACTTATAACCTTCCTGGTATGCTCCCTTTCAAATCGCGTTTCATTAATCAGCTTAATTGTGCAGCTTAGTGTGTGATGGTGTCAGCCCAGACTCTGAGAAAGATCAGCTTTGCTCTTGTTATTAAATTCCTAATGAGCGTCTCCACAAAGCTCCTGAAATCACACAGGGACACTCCCACTAATGGGGTGTCACCATCCTTCCCCCTGTGAACCATTTCAACTTAGAGTCAAATAGATTAAGGAATCATACTGATGCATACTGAAACATCTTAGACCTCCTCAGCGATGAAAAAACTGTAAAAATTTAAACTATACAATATATCGCAGCATTAATAACCAAGCATCCAACGTCTTAAAATCTTATATTTTTTAAAGCAAGAAAAAAAAAGGGAAAATTCCACTTATTTCCAATGCACTTTCACTTCTTTGGGGCATTTTCTATAGAGACAATAGTCATTTTATTGAAAGGAGGCAGAATGAGGCGGACCAAGCCATCAAGAAAATGACACTTGAGTCAAGACAATTCAAGTGGAATTAACTCACATCAACAAGAGAATTGTTTTTTTTATGGCACAATATTGGATAAAATGCTGTGTTCATATTGGATTTATATGAACAGAGAGTGGCTGCTCTCTAAATGATGACCAAACAGATATATTTTATTGCTATACTGACAGAATCCAGCAGCGGGGAGAAAAAGTGCTGCTCCAGTCACAAATAGCTGCATAGACTCCAAACATTTTGCACCCAGTTGCTCTTCTTGCCATTCGTCTTTGTCTGGTCTGTGAATGCAGTGGGGGATGGCCGGCTGCCAAACATGTCCTGTCCCCATGGAGAGAGAGGGGGGGAGTGGTGTGTCCACTGGCTGCTATTCAGTGGTAATCCATGACATTCCTATGGCTTCATAGCCTCCCTGAAACACCCCGGCACCCACAGACAGCTGGACGGTGACCAGCTGACCGGTTGCTATGTGAACGCCTTGCTTTCTTTCATCCTGAAACAATCGGCGGCAACCAACTCTGTGCCCCCTTTAATCCACTTCTCCTCTTAGTCCGGCAATGTCACAATTTGACCCTGAAATCTCCTCCCAGGCTTTCTGGGCTGTCGCTGTCCACTCGTTAATCTTATGCGTCATTAGTTTATTGTTTTTCAGGCACCCCGTTAGCCACAAGCAGCTAGCATGACCGAGGTCCAGATATTCAAGATAAAAGCAACAGTCTGAAAATGTACAGTTATGACAAATTCAATTAGAATAAATAAACAAATACAGAAATAAATAAATATTCCTACTGGCTGAATGGCTAGTGGAAACACATTGCACTAGATGATAGCCTTATAAAACCGTTCTTTTTAGAAATTTTAGTTGAGGATTTACCAATTGGCCCATATTGCCTTACTTATATTATTATAATGTAAGACTGGCCCACAGTTTTCCAGATTGGACATACAACATATCATCCTGCCATTTTAAGTGTTTCATGAGTAATTTGGTCTGTTTCCACAAACAGTGTTTTGGTTGCTGAAGAAACAACTCCTCTGGTGTTTTCCAGAGAAAGAGAAAATCAATAAAGTTCCTTACCACATGATTCCTCAACTCCCCAGAGACCGTCTATACTGTAAGTGTTCTGTACTTTGTTGCTGGGAATGACGTGTAGTTAAGCTGCTACAAGTATCATTTTACCATCAATTAATCATTACCACCACTGAAACATTAGTATAATTACTGTAAAGAAACAAGACCACTTCTGAAGAGGCTGTCAGACTCTACTGGCCTCTTACATTGTGTACCACCGGGCTGGATTTGATGTGTGTTAGTTTATGGCACAAAGAGAGATTGTTTTACAGCACAAAACAAAAAAAAGGCTGTTGTGCTTCCAGTGTAAGACAAGCTAAAGCTGTCAGAGTTTCTGGCAAAGGCAGATGGTGGAAGGAGGGAAAGACAGAAAACATTGTCTTAGGCTCCAGAAGTCTAATATAAGGTTGAGCCCAAATGCACTGAGTTTTCAACTTAGTCATCCCTGTCACAGTCTGTGATTTAAACTGGTGTTAAAGATGTTTTTATCTGCACTTTTCTCTCTTAAATGGGAGTGGGTCCACTGAATGCTGCTGCCATTTTCCAACCAAAATAATTATTTTGCTAACAAAAACCTATGTTAAATACATCACAGCAATGTCACACTAAATTAATGACTAGAATCATTCTAGTTCAGTAATGAGAGCTAAAAAAACACCTGGTTAGCGAGCTGCCAGGTCTATCTCTTTGGCAATCTGACATCTTTCTTCCTAGGATGACAACACTGGGTCATCATGGGTGGCTAACCACATAGCTGTTAGCAATGTGTTTCTTTTTAAACATCAGTTGTTCTCAGATATGTCTCAGATGTATGAAAAACTTTCTTTTTCCACATACAAAAGTCCAAATTTCATAAATTATCTTGAAAGGAAAACCCCAATCAATTCCCCCTTAAATGGTACATTTTTTGATCTGGAAGCTTTGAAAATGCTAATAAACCGCATGACTTCTGAAGCCTGCATGTTTATCCTCTTTTATAGAGTTGAAGACACCAGAGGGAGGGGCAGGGAGGACAAGAGGCAGAGGGGTTTATGGGAAAGGTGGTTTTAATTTTCACATGCACAAGCAATACCAAAGAGACAGAGGCTACCAATCATCTGGAACATGATTTCATTTGTTTACAGTAATTATACCAGGGCATCACAATTAAAAAGGCTTTATGGTTGAAAGCTGCATTATGTGAATCCCTTCTCTCTCACACAGGCCGGGGCAGCTCTGCGCCTTTAATAATGACCTTGAGGCAATTGACCACACACAGGCATTTAATGGTTAACTCGCCTCAGAAATGCGGCAAGGAATAAGACCATTCTCACCATATATTTTCCACCATCCTGCTGAGAGGTGATAATGACTCCTTAATATCATCGCCGAGGTGTGAATCTCGGAGTCACACGTTTGAACAGTTTAACGTGCCTCTCCTCCTTCGTAGGCCCGTTTCCTCTTCTCCACACTCGGCGTGTTACCATGGCAACGGCCTACACCGTCAGCCCCCCCAAAAAACCCAAAAACAAAGACTTAAACAAGATTAGGGAAACACGGATACACACCGAGTGAAAATAGAACTGCCAGCCAGTGAGTAAAAAAAAGATAAAAATTTGGATATTTTGCTGTAAATGTCCCGAGGGTGGCAGAGCTGTAAGTAACTTTTCTGGCTTGGATAAGAATATCCCAACCATCCGTGCTGCACTCAAGGCGTCTGTAACCAGGGCTTCTGTAAACAGTTTGGAGGAGTCTCTTCGCTCCTATTTGCGCCCCAGCAGGGTGCACACACAGGGACTTTGGGACTTGGTGTAATTATCAACTCCTCATAGCTGAGAAGAGCGCTGAGATTTCCTGAAATACCAGGTTGTCCGTTGACCCGGTATTACACCTTTAATGACTAGCAATCTTTTTTTTTCTGGCATATGAGGTCTTATTCATCCATGTCTGACCATACTGAGCAGACAGACTTTGGGGGCGAGGGGTTTAACCACATTGTCTTTGGATGATAGCTTAGTCTGGAAGGGCCATGATGCAGCCAACAGGGCTTTACCTAAAACCACAAGCTCTTAACGCCCACACTGAAACTCACCCTCCTCTGCAAACCAGCTTCACAAAGACAACTCAATCACTCTCAGACCAAACAAAGCCCAAGGTGTTTTCGTTTGTCTGAGCTGCTGGCCAATGGGTCTGCCGGTGCGATCATAAACACACTTCAGTAAAAGCTTTGCCCCTCCGCTGCAGTCGTCTCCTCGCCTCCCAAGGCTGAGGTACTTTCATGGAAATCACGGTCTGTCATGCTGGAATGAAAGCAGATGAGCTCTGGCCACAGTCTCTTTTCATGTGTATCAACTTCTCAGTGCTTGGATGGAAACAGATTTGCCAGTTATTCATATAGAGGCTATAGATAAAGAAAGCATTGATGGGACTTATGTAAGTCGTCTCTGAGGTTCGAGGAGTCATGGGGTCTTTCGGGTTATTCAGTTCTGTGCTCATTTCTCTTCTGTTATAACTGGCCTGATCTACAGACTGATGACTTACACATGATCGCTACTTGAGTCCTGCCTCTCACGCCTTTCATCTGATCCCCCTTTGATGAGCTAAAGACACTATGATGTCAACACAAGGCACTTGTATCTTGTAGGAAAAATCTTGCACAGTTTAATTAAACATCATTCTCTGTACTCTCTTTGGTTTTTGTTTGTACAACCCATGCAGAGTGTTAACAGGATCCTGGAAAAGTCACAGATTGTGCTCTACAGTGTTCGGGGGAATCCCAGATTTTAAATGCCAGTTTAGCACCAATTTATAGGCTTGTTTCAACCTGAGGAGCATGGCTATCATGTGCCCATCCCTTTGAGCAGTTTTTGGAAAAGCTAACCCTTAAAATAAATGTCAAAGCTGGTCAATTAGTCTTTTCTAGAGGAATAAAAGTAAGTAAAGCAACTTAGATAGAAGCACTATGTCCCTCTCTTATATTGCCAATGAAAGATGTGACTGGTAAAACAAGAATTGGTGGTATTGTGTGTTTCTGGCTCCAGATTTCACAGTATTCAGCTGTTAGATTACTGACAAAGGCTGCATGTCACAGGATTATTTTACTCCTAACTTCATCTTTTCTAGCTGCCTTTTACTTTTAGCATTTATATCTGTTTATTTATAGCCAAAGCGTAGTCTGAAATCCTCATGCATGGCCATGTTGGCCATTTTTAAGTCCAGGTTTTGAGGCGCTCTGGTGAGCAAAATCAGCAGTGACTTTTGAATTATCTCTTAAAATATATTTTTAATAACAGGCTTTTCTGTTATTTAGCTTTTCGTTTCCGCATCATTTTTCCCTGTTTTATCTTTTTTGATTTTATTATGATTATTTGAAGGGAGAATATACAGAAACCTGTACTATGAGTGACTCATTCTAGATTAATATATGCACTAAGGACCCATTGTGTCTGATAATGGCATGGAGGAAGATTTCCTGCCAGCCACCTCATTTACAGCAAAGTGGAGTGTGATGAGTGTGAAAGCGTGCTTCTTTTCCTCGGCAGTACCAATTCATACAGCATCCTAACAGCCATTTTTTATCATTTTGTTCTTCTCATTGTCTGAAAATCTCAATATTTCTTCATAAAGTCTGTTCTCAATCATCAACACATAAATTAACAGCAATACTGAAATCTTTCCCTCGCAGCACCAGAAAAGAGGAGCAGACATAGAGTCAAATAATACAGAAGTGTGTGTTTAATGGGCCCTGCTCAACTCTGTGTAACTCAGTCTGGAATTAAAAGGAGTGTTCAAGTTTATTTATGTGACTTTGTTTGTTTGAACATCAGAGGAGACGTTGCTGCCGTTTTGTTAACAAGCCTTATTATGGTTTGCAGCCTCTGTGCCGCGTAATGAAATGAAGTTCAAAACCACCGCATTCGTTTAACTGGTAATGAATCCCAGCTCTATTTGTTACAAAAAGACATGAGTGGGGGTCATAATTGGATCAAACTATAACCAAACCAGCTTTTCCTTTTGTACTGCATCTAAGTCAATTACTGACTGCTGACATTTTAGGGATTTCACACGAGAGGGGACCTGTTTGAAGATCACAACAAAGTGAAGACAGTTGTGAAGCTCTGGAGTTTTCTACCCAAATCATCAATTAGTCGAAACGCTGCCTCTCACAGAAAGAGAGAGTGCTGTTTGTTGGCAGTTGAACCCCCATGTGTTTGTTTACTCAGCCAGATTCGGCGCTTATTACCAAACTCAGCAATTTGCAGAGACAGTTAACGATTAATGTTCAACACTCCTCCACAAACAGCGGTGGGTTGGCAGTAAAAGTCCGCTTGTGTTTACTCTGCCAGACGGAGCCTCAGTGTACTTTGACATTTGACCTCGCCCCTCCCCCTCTGGCCTCCAGCCAGCAGGAAAATCCTCTCTGGTGAACAGCGAAAACCCGACGTGTTTTTTCACCCACTGAATTTACTTGAAAGGCAGTGTGAACCATCATTGTGCTTTTATTTTAATGGAAATTTAAACAAGATCTTATGTGTGAAGTACATCAGAAAATAACATGCTGTGATACATTATGATGTTAATTATTGCACATCACACAGCTGACCTAAAGGTATTTCAGCCCTTGAGTGTTCTGGTAACAGTTCACTTAAAGTGCATTGTGATGAATTAAATCAGAATCAGAGGTAAACTTTTCAACAATATCATTATCAGGCAAACATATTTTTTTTGTAAGCTCTGATTGTAATCAGGTCAAGTCAAGTTTATTTATAGAGCCGTTCAAGTTTGTTTCAAAGGACGTCATGAAGAATGAGCTTATCTAGATCTGACTAATGATCAACCATGAAACAAAATTACATAATACTGTTTAAAAAACAAACAAGCAAAAAAAACAAAAAAAAAACAAGGAGGTAAAACAAAACAAAGCGCACAACACAAAACTGCATGTTGGAAAAACATAAATGGCCCACCCAGCAGAGCCACAAACCACCTACCTTAAACCCTCAGAAAACTCCAATATCATTAAAGCTGCACTCATAATGCAGTATTTTTTTCACTTGATTCACATGTCCTATATGTGGATTATGCAAATCATATTCTACTCTGGTTATAATTCATGTAATGCAGTGATAATGCCTTTATGGTTCTTGAGAGTACCTTCTAATAAAGTGTTACCAGCTGAGGAGCTGCAGGTCCAGGTTTAGCTATGTGCAGTATGTTGTGCAGTATGTGCTGCATCGTACATGCGACATTTCGCACATGGCTCAGAGGATGAGAGGCCACCAGAGAGTCTGAGAACAGGACAAACAAGCCAGTTAGACAGAAGGAGGGTCACAAGATAGCACTCTTCATAACAGTCGCTCAGTTATGTAACAAACAGACTCGACTCCGGTCGTTCTCCTCGATATGCTGAACGACTGCAGACCTCTGTGGCAGATTTGGCTTGAAGCGATGTGGGGGTTTAGTACAAAGTTTGCCTGTAGATGTTCTTGAGCTCAACATAAGTCTGTATTCTGCCAGGTTCAAAAGTAGCCTCCCTGATTCCTGTGTGTACAATGCAAAACGAACATAGTTCAAACTAAAATAAGAAGGCAGATCTGGTTCAGTGAAACCTGGATCTACTTTCTTATTCAAACAGTTGTATTATCAAAATTCAGCAGCAAGCATTCAAAACCGATTGGCTTCCTTTTTTGATACTCTTTGTGTCATGTTTGTGACTTGTTTATATTTTAAGTTGGCCTATTTCTCTAGTAGGCGGGTTCATGAAGAACAGCCAGTCAGCATAGTTGTATTGCTGGCTGCTCTCACTACCATCCACATCGACACTGTCAAGGTAAACATCCTCAGAAGAAGTTTTCAGAGAGAACGCGTGATGAAAATGACGTCCGGCCCTGTGAGACCATGTAAAAAGTTAAAGAAACATACCACATTTGGGGGAGATTGGCCCGCTAATCAACTTCAGCTCCTAAGAGATGAAACAACAGACATGTGGCCCAGTAGTCCATGCTAACACTTTAGTATATATTATGTTGAGTGAGAGCAGTGATGATCTGGATTGCAATGCTTTTGGTGTCTGTGATCCCATCACTTAAAGAAACACTCCAACGTTTTGGGCAAAATATCCTTTTTCCGACTTACCCAGACTGAGACAAGATGTTGGATACCGTTTTGGACCATGGTATCGAACATCTCTCTAGGTAAGTTGGAAAAGAGTATTTTGCCCAAAATGTTGGAGTATTTCTCTAATAGGGGAGCTGATCAATGGGACAATCTTGTTTTCCTTTAACAGGAAAAGGGGAATAGGGGAAAATAATTGACTTGACTCTCAAGATTAAGTGAATTTGGAGCGATGCACACTCCTCTCAAAATGGCTCATACCTAGTGAAGGAGCTCTATTTTGAACACACTGTGTGTATCTTAGGCAACAGAACACGTACATAAACAGTTATTTTCTATGCAGTTCCCTTTCTTGGGAGAAACACGTCCTCTAAACAGGTCGGTTGTCAGTGGTTTCGTAAATGTACAAAAATGACGCAAACTGGCCCGCTGAATCAGTCAGAGGCTTGTGACAAGAATGTCTTTCTTAAGCGATTTCAACATGTCAGGCACTTACAAAATTCGAAACACTGCGGTCAGGGCGGCTACACATCACATGACAACGTAACAGAAGAGCTTCTCACAAAATACAACTTTTCATTTTAATGTCTTTGTTGGGTAAAAGATGAATTTAGTAGAGTGGAAATGGCAAGAGGAGGGTGAGAGGAGATCCGACTTGTAAGAAAACAGCTTAGGTTTATACTTATCTGAAATTACATCACAACAGCTTGATCCAGCTGTGAATAATTATGATGTGTCAGAAAAAAGTAAAAGCAAACCAGAGATCTAAACAGGAACTCATGTCACACAGCAGGGTTTTGTGCAGCAATGGGCCAAATCTTTAGACTTCACTGAAAAATGGGGATTGGTTTAATATTTCAGAATACATTGGGGTCACTGAAGCTCTTGAAAACAAGGCTTTTTTATGTTTTGTTGAAGGGAGCAAAGCCATTGGTACAATATATTCCTCTTGTAGAGCTCACACCTGCAAAGGCAATGGATCAAAGCTTTTTAACTGGGGCACAGGACCAGGTGTGCCAAAAAGAGGCAATAAACCCATTAGATGGAAAGGGAGTCATAAACAAACACATTGGGTGGTTGTTAGTGGGTGTTTGCTTTGTGAACGCCTTGTGATCTGAATACAAACGGCTTATATATCGTGCCAGTGTGTGTGTGTGTGTGTGTGTGTGTGTGTGTGTGTGTGTGTGAGAGAGAAGGAGTTGGCTCATGGATATGTCCTTTGCTGCTATACGATAGATAACAAATTGAATGTACATTGCTTTTAATAAAATGACAGAGCCTGGTCTTCACATATGCCTTTAAATTTAAATATATGTTGTGTGAACAAAAGGAAATACATTTCCCACCACAAAAGCATTATGTTAAAGAGACATAATTATAAACAGGTAGTCGTTTGACGTTGAAGTCATGTGATGGAAATAGTGGAGATCAGGGGTGGGGGGCAGATAGATTTACCGTCAGCCCGATCCAGGTTTACTTCCCAAATTATGCAAAGTTTTGTAGGTGAAGCTTTCATTTTTAGCACTGAGACCATAACATTAGTCCAAAATTAATCAAAGTTTTAGTCATTAATATCATTTGCATCCACAACACGAGTTTGTGGTAATTTCACAAAATTTTACGAGACTCTTGAAAGGACAATAAACTGCCGGCAGCGGTGGAAAATGCTTGACACTGCAAACTCGGTGGAAAAAGTTCAGTTTTTATCAACTAAATCTTAGCAGTGAAGACAAAAACTCCAAAAAAGTGTATAACATCCAGGAAAATGAATGCACAAGCATGCTTTTGCCCTTCCTGTCTCCTTTTCTAGTGAAGATAAAGTGGAGAACTTTCTTCCTCTGGCTGCAGAGATACAGCACCAAAATTAGGCCTGGCTGAGCTATTCTAGTCCTGTGTCTGGCTTGCTTTCATCTACAGGGGAAATTGTTTAATGATATATGCAAAATATAACCTTCTAGACATTTTGGATCATTTTTTATCCATGTGCATCAACTTATTGTTGAGCCAATCATCAGCAATAAGACGACAGTTTGCATTGCAGTAGACTGACATCATGTGATGCGGTAGGCTTTTTATTAGGTGGCAGTGCGAACACAGTGCATGTCATCGGTGTGTTCATGTAGGTAAGTTAGTGAATGTTTGTTGGAAAGAGGCAGCCTGTCTGCTTGTGCAGGTCAGTGCAGTGACAGATTGCCCGGCAGCTCCGGCCATAAAACCGCTGTGAGTCCTGCAGTCGTAGCCACTCCTCAGCCTGCCTGCGCCTCCCGCTCAGAAACATGTTTGTCTGTCTCATCTTCAGATACAGTGAAGATCAAGATGCTTTCACAGGGGATGAATTGTTAAGTCATACATCAGGAATAAGTCAGAGTTTATTTTCATGATGCTAGGTATCTATTTTCACAAGAAGCAAATACATAAATAAATTTAATACACAATACAAATAAATACACTATCCCTTATAGGTGTTAGCACTGTGATATCAATAATTTTCCAAAAGTAGCTGCCCCTTTTTTCAAATGGTAAATAAATTATTTTAAATACAGTGAAGAAATAACAGCCAGTAAATACAGAAGATTATTTTGATAATGTGAAGATAATCTCTCAAGGAGATAAAAAATTGATTCCTCTATGAATCCTCCTGTGTTTCACACTGAAGGGGAACTAAGACCATCCACCAGCAAGCGTCTTCCACATCATCAGACCCCTCTCTCGACTTTCCTGTTGGTATACTTGTGCATGTGTTCCTCCAAGGAGATAAATAGGAAAAAGAAGGGCCGCGGTTTAAAACAAGAGCCACTTGAGTATTCTCTTTGTGAGCGGAGAGGAGGTGTGATCGTGCCAGGCTTCAGAAAAACAGAGAATAGACAGAGATAACAATAGATAATGTGCATCAGCCCCTGACTGTGTCTCTGGAAAGCGGTATGGATAACAGAAAGGAGAACAGAGGGGAAAGAGACTCAACGATGGTGAGTGGGAAGAGACTGAGGAGAGATGAACAAAAACTGGGACAACAAAAAATCTGCTCCATTTCCATCTGAAAGAAGTTTCCCCTGCTTGGCCCAGCAAGACTGGCAGAAGGAAATCCCTTTTGCCTGTGTTGCTGCCGGGCTGGAGGCAGGGCAGTTGTCAGCCGGGGTGTGGAAGATCCTCTCCCTGCTGTTGCGCTTAACTAACACCAAACCCCTTCATCTGCCTACACTGACTCCCAGATAACCCCTTCCCTCCTCCGCAACCTCCCACATCAAAGTCAACCACCTCAAAGCAGAGGTAACTATTCATAAATCCAAACACAACCTCCCTGTTCATCATGTAGCCTTCAGTCTCTGGAGGAGCGGTGGAAATTCATACATTTCCAATGGGAGCCTGCGATGTGTGAAACAGCTGCTTTGTATGATGTATAATGTAATGCAAAGACAGTAAAGTAACTACACTGCCAGGTGAAGTTACTTTACAATTACACAGTTACTCCTTGTATTGCTGTGGGCCAAGGCTACGTTCACTCTATAGGCCTTCATGCTTAATTATGAACTGTAGCTTATATATTATTTTTTTTGGATTTGCTCATAGGTAAAGGATAAACTGACACTTAACCTGCTTGTTCCCAACATATTTTGATTATGTGCCTTTTGAGTTTTGACTGAATTGAGGCGTCTCCCCAAATACCGGTCAAGTTACCTATTCTGCTTCCATTGTTGTGTCTCCTTGTCCTCCATGCTAACTCTAGCTCTGCCTACCTGCCATGGATGCCAAAGTTATGACACTGATGTATTATTTAGTTGTTGCCAGGGCAACAGTGACAGAGTCAGTCAGAGTTCCAGTATAAGTCAGCTGTGCAGGTCACACGCCCCAGGGTCAGACTGTGTGACATATTCATGTAGCTGTTTCCATCTAAATGTTGCACATATTTTAAGTGCATTTTTGAAAAAAGGAAATACAAATCCATGTACATTTCCATCAGCCCACTATGCAAATTTTTTTGAAAAGTGTGAAACTGTACACTATTATGTAATCAAATCTGGGCATCCATACAGCTCAGAAGAGTTTTGATGAGCTCCTTGTTCTGGGAAGACTGGCAACTCCAGCCCTCACTCAGCTGTACATGTATTTATTAAAAGCTGCCAAGAGACGCCAGAGACTGCATGCAGTGGCCAATTTATTGAGAGCTGAAATCACTGTTGCTCTATTCTTCAGAGTTCAAATAAATCCCACTGCTTCCATCGAGGTTTTCTTACATGCAGATTAAGGATTCGCACACAAATAGGTGGATGGAAATCCTACTTGTGTCACATGGGAGGGCAAAAATCAGAATTGGGATACTTTGAGCTGCAGCCTGAACTTAGTCCTGCAGAAGATGGATGCCCACTGGCAGCCTTGCCAAGCCACTGCCTGATTATGCAGCATCTGACAGGCCTATTTTGTCATCCGCTAAAATGCATAATTCATCTACACATTACTAGGCAGGAAGCAAAAAGAATAGGTTGTCATTTCCTCTGAGTGTGTGTGTGTGTGTGTGTGTGTGTGTGTGTGTTTGTGTGTGTGTGTGTGTGGGGTATTG
>OMKZ01018857.1:0-13745 GCA_900302535.1 Neoniphon sammara
ATAAAACAACAGTGTAAAAGAAGCATGGAATAAAGGCTTGTTGGTAAGTAGGTGAATATTTTCATGGGATACTCTAGTGGCATTGGGTGAACATGTTTGTTTATGGACCAGGGGCACAAAGATGTCTGCCTCCTGGATTGAAGTCATTCCTTCCTCCCTGCTCTCCATCTCACAGTGTAACGTGCACTCAGCATTGCTAACCTGGCTGATGCTACGCTGGTATCTGAATGCTCTGATATGTGGAATGATACTAGCATAACACCAGGAGGCTGCTGTCTTTATGCACCAGGATCATTGTTCCAACACAAGTGGTTTTAAACATGTATATATTTAAACGCTGGGCCTTGGGTGGCAAAACTCTATTTCTATTTTATGTTCTGGAAAGGAAGATTCTGTGTCAGACCAGTGTCTCGACAGTCATTATACAGCATGACAGTACCGTCTGATTAGAAATGACACTATGAGCATGACAACTACAGGCTGTGTTTTAAACTGTTGCTGCCCATGAGGAAACTTCCTCATTCAAATTCATCCCAAGTGGATTGGGGCTGTGGGTGACTGAAATATGGTTTGACAGAATCTGGGCTAAACTGTGACGATGTAGCTTTTGGTTAATCATGGCATTTGTTCATGTTTGCAAAAATACATAGGGCGATTTGTTAGGATTAATAACCCCATCATAATTGCATGTCACTCAAATGGTATAAGACTCCAACTGGAGAAATCCATTCTGTTTTGTATACTAATTTGAACATGTATTAAGCCTATAGTAAAAGTTATGTCAGACGATCCTAAATTGGTTTTCACTCCCATACATTACATAGTGCTGGATGGAGCTTGTTCTGGATTAAATAATCAGATTTTGTGAAGGAAGGTTAGAGGTTCTCTAGAGCTAAATGAGGGCTTACAGTAAGCTTTGAAAGGGCATCTTCAATTTAAGATTAATGCTGGTCAGTGGCAGACTGGGAGAGCGTGCTGTGGCAGTGGTAACCACTAGACATCAACAGAGGTTAAAGAGTATAAATCCACATTAACCCAGAAATCAAATTAACCTGATCCATTTGTGTTAAGATGTTGAGTATTTTCTAAGATTGATTTGATTTATCTAATGATACCTCCATCCATGAAACATTAAAAAAATGTCTAAGACCATTTCAAGGCTTTGAGGAAACGTGCAGATCAGAATTTAAAAGACCAGTTCAAACCAAAATGAAAATGAACTATTTGGCCTCATGTCAATCAAATCCCCATTCAAGTTTATATGAAAACCAGAGAGTGAGTTATCCTCCATAGTTCCATCTCAGTCTTCTTCACTCTCATGGAAGCACGTACCTAAAATGTCTGCTATAGCCTGGCAAGTTGTAAACAGTCTTCTGACTTCCACCAGAGTGCTGCAGGCTGTGCATGTGACCAGGCGCACCACTGTTGGCATATTCTAAAACAAAGCAATATTTCTGAAGAGACTGCAACAGATAATCAAGTACATATTGGACTTTAAGACCCTCGGTGCAGAGTTGTTTTGCTACAAAACAGTTGAATTATGCTGCATGAGTTGCTGTGGAATAATTTGATGGGCATTTTATTTATTTTTGGGGGGCTGTATGCTTTTATACATGTTTTGGAGCTGGTACCTTGACCTTCAATAGTTTGGAAGAGGGTTGCGATGTAACCATGGTGGCTAACTAGCAGTTTGGTTTTCAGACATATTTCAGTGAAGTTTTGACTGACATTGGGATGAGTAATTAAACCTGCAGTATCAGAGCGTGCTTCCCCCAAAAAACAACCCCACTGGTCATTTGTTCCTACCCTATAATATGACCCACAGAAGAGCTTTCTAAATTAGCTTCCCTACCAGTGCTAAGTGACGTAGTAAAAAGAGCGACAGTCCATGTAGGCATGAGGTCGGGGGTGGTGGATGGGTCCACGAAACACAGGACTTTCACACGTGACACCTGCGTTCGATTCCTGAGTGAAGCAAGACCAATGTGCATTTCCATGTGTTTCATTTTTGTTTCGTTTGTTTCTGCATGATTATTGTGACCATGATGATGAAGGTCCTTATCCCATCCTAACCTTAACCCTAACCTTAATCTAACCTTTTCCTAAACTTAACCAAGTAGTTTTGGTGCCTAAACCTAACCAAACTGTGACCACTTTGAATGTGCGCATGCGCGCTATGGCCTCAGGAAACGCTCCTGTGGGGTCGTATTCTGTGGGTCGCATTAGAGGGTAGGAACAAATGACCTAAGTGGTTGTATGGGTTGGAGGATGACAGTACAGAACTTTCCAGTTCTGTATGACTTGTCTCCCTCTTCTGGCAGTGAATTAAATGTTGCTTGAAAAATAAGCTTCTGTATTGCCTTCAATATTCACATGCAAAGAAAAACAGGAGAAAAAAACAGCAGCATTGAGAGTGTCATGGAATCATCAGACAAGGTAATTAGGTATGCTATAATTTCAGTTGTACAAATCCAGTAGAAATTGCGACGTGTGGTTGATATAAAATGTGTCATTAAAGGTCAGCTGTGCATTAGCACAGGAATGTCACCATAAACACCAGCTTTGCAGTGTCTGCAGTGCAAAATGCAGGGAGTTTTATCAGTAGGTGATAGGCTTCATCATCATTGCCTGAACTCATATGGCATTAGACTGAATGTAACAAATGTTTATTTTTAAGTAAAAGTTCTGTATGATAGCTTTACTGACTGAAATTTCATTTTGGAATGAACTATTCCTTTAACACTGAGTCATGTTTGTGAAAACCAGCTAAATGTTCTTGCTTAGTTATTTGATATGCAGATCTACTTCTAGCATGATTAGCCCAGGAATTAAATTAAACCAGCCTTGACCCTACATTCTCACTGTGAGCAACACAATCAACAAGTCACCAGAAATCCTTTCACTTGCTGTAAAGCTGAGAGGAAATGTAGAAATTAAAGTGAACCCATACACTGCTTTAACCTGGAAAACTTCCAGACTGTATTCACAAAATCAATGCGACATTTCGGTCATTTGTCAGGCATCAAGTTTTGCGAGTTACAGCAGTGTACAGGACTACCTATTTCTACATTTTGTCTTATTTTGCTCCCACCACCTGCATTAAGATGACTCAGGTGTGCAGAAGTTGTTCTTTTGCTTTTGAATTGAGAGGACAGAAGAACTTGGTTGACATGTAGATGGCCAACAAGCTTGATGGCCAAGAAAAGCAGGCTATGGCTGAGCTTTTCAGGATCACCAGCCATTAATACCTTTCTGCTAATCCTTATTTCCCTGTCAGTGTGATTGTGTGTCATGAACAGTAGTTAGACCTGACAAGAGCAGAATGGATGACAAATTGATTACAACCTAACAAAACATCCTAGTTCCCTAACTTTTATGTGAAATACTACAGGAAAAAATGCATCAAAAATGACACTTTCAGAATATTACACCATTGATGGGACCAATGGTAAGCTCTAAAGTAATTTCCCAATTGTTTTAATATTATTTTTATTTTCAATTATTGCTAAATTTCAGTGCTGTCTAGCTTAACTATAACTCTTGACTCTGTGTTAACTCTGTAAAACAATGTAATATTACAAAAGGCATTTCCAGCGCAACAAAACAACAACAAAAAAACATTAAATTTTTGTTGATAATGAGCACCGCATAGATACAATCAGGGACTTTCACACTGCCCACAGCTAGTCAGAATAGAGTAACACATCAGCCAAGTTGCTAACAGTGTAAATGTAGGATTAGAGTCCAACTTGGCAGCATAGTTAGATTTTGAATCCAGTATGTTTTAGCCAGCGGTCACTTGGGTTTGTTTAAAACTCAAAGATTTATTTATTTATTTATAGACTATGAAAAAAAGTCAGGTGGGCCATTCTTTACCTGCAGTGGAAGGCTGTGGCATGTGGCTCATGTGACAAAACAACTCATCTACTAAAGTATGTTTGTTTTAGTTTGGATCCATGTGCATCGGAATGACTTCAAGGCAAAACAAAGAAATCTCTTAAGGAAGATGTTGGAACATGTTGCACCTGTGAATATTAGCATATCATTTCACTGAAACAAATTAAATCAGACCAAGGGCTACAGTGAAGTAAACCAAACAAGAGGATGTAGCCAAGCATCATAATGAACTATTCTTGTTTACTGCAGTTTATTTGTGGCAAAGCTTTGATCCACTATCAACTTTTGAATAGTCAAGAAGAAACAAAAGGATTTGAAAAAAAGTACTTGGCAGTCATTATTCATTAGTTGTCAGTGTGTATGCTATTTTTGTTTCTATTGTTGTTGATTCTCCCTGGCATATATCCGCCTCCGGTACATCCAGCTGGATGCGTGGATGGTCACAGCTTCTCTTTGTCACACACCTGTATCTAATTGTGGCTTGCTACTGTTTACAAGGCTTTTTAGATCTCCAGTGAGGGCCTAGACATTACACGTTAGCACGGGGACTTGAAAGTCAGGCAGTGATGTCGTTAATAAGGAGTGTGTGAAATCAAGCTTTTTAAAAAACATGCAGTTAATCTGTCATGATCGGTGTGTTTGTGTGTCAGGCAGCATCAAGCTCAGCCCTGCATTGGGATGCAAGTCCACACTTTCCTGTGAGGGGCCCTGTGAGTCTGTAAGCCTCGCGGATTGATGTGAGATCAAGTCCATCAATAGTGCATCTCACCCTCGCAGCCATGCTAACCTTGACCGGAGTACCCAGAGAGGGAAGGGCATTTCACAGTACTTGGAATAAAAAAAACTTTCACTTGTTCTTATTGATTTTCCTAGTGAAAATTGCATGACAGATATAGGAAGAGAGGAAAATGAGGCTGAGGATGGCCACCCTCCATTAGTCATCTAAATAACTGGTAGTGGCATGCAGCGAGAGGCATGAAGCTATACAGGTTACTCTAATGTCTTAGTTCATGTCCACTGTGAGGCTGAATATCATCTGGCAGGAAATGAAAGCCTTGGAACCCTACAGAGTTCAAGGAAATCAAAGGCTATCAGTATCTGGGATACAGGACCCAATTAAGAGATGCCGACAGGTTAACCTTTGGCGTGAGCCTCATTGGCATTTCCGTGGCTGTGATCCTGGTGCATTGTGCAGAGGTCTGCATTTACATTCAGCAGCAGGTGAGGGAGAAGACATGCAGAGATACAAAATCTCAGAAACCCAAGAAGAAGGGATGTGGCGTCTCTAGAGCTTCTGGAACACTCTGATGTCTGTGTTTGAAAGGAGGGTTGTATGTCTCGTCGCATAGTCCAGCACCACCCAACACCTTTTTCACTATCCAGTGCCATCATACAGTAAATCCCATTATGCAACACTAAGCCCAGTCATTGAGTGCCACTTAAGTAGTGTGTGCAGTCATAGTCATGCTAGTGGTAATGGCCATTCACTCCACACCACTGCTGATTGCAGTACAATATCAGCCTTTCATTCGTTGAATCTAATCCTTGTATAACTCATGCACCAGCAATCTAAGAATCCACTTTAAGGTGTATTACCCAGTGCCAGCTACACTTGAGAAATTATATTTTTCCTGAGATTCAAGTTCATTTGTCTAAAAGATATGGATGTTGCAGGAGTAGAGTGACTATACCAGTGGGTGTTTTTGCTGCTCTATTGTTTTGCTGCCCTGTGAGAGTTGTGCCACTCACCCTCGGTAGGTGTTTCACCTACAGGGTTCCCCATCAGCTGAGGAAGGGACCAGTCTGCCCAGCATGGCTGCCGGCGTGCCTCTGGCCTCAGCGCAGCTCCAATCAAGAACCAGGAGATATAGGGTGAGTTCAGATCCCAGGTCGGACAGGCTAGGGCTGGGATGTGAACTCAAATGTGAACAATCCCGTCCGTGCTTCCTGCGATCCCCTAGGGAAGGGATGCAGAGTTGGAAAGGGGGGAGGGCTGCTGTGGAATTAGGAGGCAGGAGAGATGAGGTGGACGTTACCTCGGGGTCTCCATCCTTTTCAGTAATCAAGGTACAGGTTGTAACCTTAGACCATATAATAACCATCCTTATAACCATCAGACTATCTTGAATAATTCCTCATTTAAAAGCAAACCGTATTAACTGGTTAATTTGACAAACAATCTGTTATAATCTACAATCTTAATGCTTCATTTCTACTCATCTTTCCTTTAATCTCTCTGGGACTGATACTAATCTGTTCAGTGCAACCACTGAGTAGGTCTTAAATGTGAAGGCACTCTCATTTCCAGAGAAAAATGTATTAACTTTAACCACTGAGAGCCTGTATTAGTTGTAGATGATAGAAAAATGCTGCAGTTTTAGAAAACAACTTACAGATGCACACTCAATAAAACCAACCCCCCTTTCTACAACTTAACATAATTATAGAAAAACAGAAATTAAGTGAAAGTATACTCACATACACACTCACAAACACACACACACACACGTACAACTGCATGCGCACACACAGCACTACCTACACATCACACACTGCAGTAATTAGTGACTTTGCTTTTCAGCACTGACACCTATAAGACGCAACAGCCATAAAAAGCAGCAAAAATGATTGCTCAAATTGATTTTCCTATCCAATTTGCCAGAGGCAAAGGGTTCTAATTTGAAGAAATGATTAAGTGCAAACAATTAGGCTGAAAAGAACTTTCAAACCAGTTTTTCCTCACAACAAAGAAGTAACCCTTTCCAAATATCAAGACGTTGCAGGATGTTCTAAGCATCTATGTCCCTCATCCCTAAGTTTTGCCTCCTCTCTTTCTCTCTCTGTATTCCCTGACCGCTGGTAAGATGTTGTTTTGACATGGACGACACCAGCATGCAGTTTGACTTGTCAACCCATTCCTCCATCACTCCTATTAATTGCATGCATGAGTTCCCTGTGACCCTGTTGTCCAGCCTCAAAGTACTTGACATTACCATTCCCCTCCCCCCGAAGGTCATTTGACTATTCAGCGCTTCCCTGCCTCATCTCAGTTCGTCTCAGAGCGAAACTGGAAGGCATGACAGCCAGTTCACTCTCATACCCCAGCCACTAAGATGGGGACAACAGAAGACTTTGCCTCACCAAAACATCTGGCAGCACTTCTAAATTTGGTGCTAGTGCTCCATTTCCTTTTGTGAGTCTGGGCCGAGGCATGACTGATCCTCTTCACGGTAGACCTCACACAAAAGGATGCATTGAAAGCACCGGTGCCACTGAATACATTGAAGGGATCCCTGCAATGTATCCTAGGTGCATGGAGTATTTCTCTTTGTCAGAACACACTTTGATTAGGAATAGACTTTAACGTATATAGTTTAGAGAAATGCAACCTCTGCACTGCATCACACTGTGCAGGTTTCCACCTACAGTGCCTTTCAGGGCGATCCAGTGGATTCATTTAAAGAGGAATGCCTTGGCACCTCAGCTTTGAAATGCTTTAATTTTAAAGCCAGATGTGGTAGTGAACACGCTACTGTCTCTTACAAGAGGGAGATGTTGATCCTGGTCTCTAATTTCCTCTTAATGCCATACTGATTTCTAAGTATGTACTCAAGCACTCAATGAAAACTACCAAGACATAAGAGTTTGATGAAAAAATAAAATCTGATGAACACTGCATACTGTATTTCCAGAAGCTAGTCACTATTTTGTTGGTGCATCTGTGCATTATGATTCAGTCCTAGTTCTACTTTGCCTTTTTGGCTTTGGTAGGTGTTCATTTTCACATATATTGATTGCACTGCCTTAAACCAAATGAATAATAGATGTTAATTCTTCTATTGAGTGGTATTCCAATTTATTCTTTCAATTTACTAGCAGCTACTATTTGACAGAATGCACTCACTAAGGAAAACAAATGATAGGTCTGGCAGATTTAGTCATGCATCACTAATGTGTCCTTGAAGGACTACTGTATAATAACTCATTTTCTCTTCTTCCCCTCTATAGATAGTAATGTGCCCTTTGGGGAAAGGGGCTATGTTTGCCAAATGCAGATTTCAGTGAAAGCTTGTTTCAGTGCTTTCGTTTTTTGAAGGTTTTATAGTCATTCTCTCTGCCATGGGTTTGGCAGCTGGTCAAGTAATCAAAATCGGTGTTATCTGGATCCATACCACCCATTTAACTAATTGTACCTCCCAGGGCTACTACAGTCAACTCATGTCTGTGCTGTGCTCTCAGCCACAATTATCTACTTCAAACTGGCGGCATGTAATCAACCATATACTTATTGCTATGTAAAGCACTGTAATGGGGATGAATGTTAGCCTGTTGATTGTATTATTGTTTCCATTGTTTAAAGGATAACTTTATCAAATGCACAAAAATAATGGATTTTTGTGTATCATACAGTAGGATTCACATTAAAAGACTGCTGGATGAATAGCAATTGTCCCTATTTGAGAAAATCTATTACAGATCTTTATTTATTTATTTATTCATTATTTATTTATTAGTTTAGGGACAGTGCACATTAATTAACTGTGATTGTTAATGAGCCAGAGTTATCCTTAAAGAGTTTTTATAACAAGATTTTGATTCAACTCTGCAGCAACAGCTGCACTACCTGCAGTGTAACTAACAAGTATAGGCAAGTTGTCATGTAAAAAGTGTATTTTTGGACCTTTTGTTTGGAAGGTCAAATGTAGATTTTGACTGTGTGAGGAGAAGAGATTAATCAGACTCATTTGAAACATTATCTGTGAGATGGGACCTTCATTTGAAATAACAAGCACATATAGCTCATTGTTGCTATAAGCTGATTGTTGCTATAATTCCCTGACTAGACATATTTATTATTACCAGACATAATCTTGATTGAACGTGGGTTTTGGCTGTTGACTGTGTCAATATAAAGCTAGCTGTAATTGCTCTTACACTTTGCCCAAGGTCAAAGCACCTCATTCTCACTCAGCCCGGGTAGCTCACAGACAACAAGGCCGTGTAATGTATGCTCCAATTACAGACTTATGTTTGCAAGGTAAGTTCCCAAACCTTGAATGAGATTACTCATATTCCTAACTGTAGGAACAGGCAGGGGAAACATTTGAACATCTGTTTGAAATAATGCTGAAATCCAGCAAACACGACATGCACGCCGTTTAAATGCCTCAGACACAGCGAGTTCTTGCCTCTGAGCCCCGATGCTCCACTATTGACCCTGGCTCCCAACTTCCCAGCCCCCGCAGACTCGGCCTGTCAAGCTGACAAACTGTAGACCATCTTCCATATGCATGAGTCAACATCTTGCTGTTTAATTGGCACACTACTGTACGGGCACGCGGGCTGACAGAGGTGCAGGCGGCTGTAGGGATGTTAAACTCTGCAAAGTAGGAAGCATTTTGTAGCAGTTTGTAGATGTAAGAGCACTGTGGTTTTTCGCTCTCTCAGGATGCTGACTTATCTTACCTTCACGGTCTACGGCCCTACAGTGTGTGTAGGTATATGTGTGCGTGTGTGAGGAATTTCTAACAAGTCTGTGGCATTTCCATGCAGACTGAAGCCTTTACATATGGTGCAGAGCAGCAGTGAAGGATGGAATCATTTTCATTTAAATATCCATATGTAAACTGCTTAAAGATCCAGTGCAATGATTTTAACTTATTCAAGAAAAGTTTTATATTGATTTTCAACACAACTATAATCTTTTCTTTACAGTTTTTGATAGTTAGATGGTGCAAAGCTTATGAGTCTAAACTTCTGCCTACTAATATTTCTGCCTTTGGGGAACAAATCCAGAACTTCAGCATTCAGTAAAAATGCAAACACAGAGATTTTGGCTAATTTGACAGACTGGCTGGCTATTACCTGACAGCCTATGGGGCACTTCATTAGCTACGCACACTGTCAATCAGCTCTATAAAACCTGGTTGTATGTGACATCATTCACACCAGGAAGTAGACTGGAATCCTCAATCTGTTGGATTCTGCTGGCAAATAGAGGAAGAGATTTTCAAAGAGCATTAGTTAAATTTCCACAATGATGACAGTTCTAATAACTTGGGTAACTTTACTTTAACAGGTCTTTTGTGAAATTATGCCATGAAAGAAAGAAATGCAATTGCCCTCGCATTAGCTTTAAGAGCCTTTGCTATTGTTGAGTTGAGTGCAACCTAAATGCTAAGTTGACTAAAGAACACCTACAACTGCATTAACATCTCAGATTCAGTTCTCACATGATGACCTGACACAAGCCAGTGACATCACTTGAAATGGAGGAAAAGTGGAATAATGGGACATAATTATGAAACTGCCTTGTTTTCACTTCTGAATTTTCCTTGATAATCTGCTGCAGTCCCCTTGGCAACCATGATGTCATTTCAATGTGATCTTGGAGATTGATTCAGACACATCAAATTGCTGTATGTCCACACTTGGCCCCAAAATGGCTGCTGTGTATTTTCTGTGACTGCATTTATTTAAATCTACATTTCCTTCTCTCCCTGATCTAATCCACACTGTGGCTGCATCACATCCAGACCAACAAAAATTCCAATGCATACCTGACCACTTCCATATCTGATTTTGAAGATCTAACAGCAATGTGAGCAAAATCCATTTCCTGTGCATCCAGGCCTGTCACCTAATAAATCCTGACATGATGAACTGACATAAATCACATAGAAGCAACTAGTGCCATCATAACCCTTGTCACTCATCTTCTACCCATTTGGACTGTCAACAGAGGGAGAGTGGAAATGAGAGGAAAGGTCGATGGGATAGTAGGACATTTGCTGGATTCAGTGCAGTTAGAACAACTGAGGACGAAGGAACGGAAAATGGAGATACTCATTCTAAAATTAGATACCCATGGTTGTGGGTATCTAATTTAATATTTATCAGCCATCACTTGGTGCTGACTGATAAATACTGGAGCACAAAGTCTTCCCAGGTTAGATATACTGTTTGAGAATACAAATTCTTCACATTTATAACTCAAATCAGTGTATCACGATTCATTAGTTCCATTTTGCTTGGTTGTAGTTTCTTCTCTCTATTGATGTTGACATAGTAACTATAAAGTTGTATTTGTTGTTTTCAAATGGTTTTTGATTTGTGACATTTTTTTCAAATCTAAAATCAAATCAAATCTAAAATATTCCCTCCTTGTAAAAGTAAGTACAGACTGACTCGCTGATAGAGCAGGCGCTGTGCCGAGTATCCATGTAAAGACTACTTGCTGATGAGCTGAAAGAAAATCTAGTGTGATGAACACTTGACCTTTTGTGCGGTCTAAACAGTTTGTATTTTCCACACCATGTAATTGCATTACAGTTCATTTTACGGTCAAGAGACTTTCCACAGATAGAGCCAAATAAGATGCATGACCACAGTGGCTGGATAGCACTGATTAGCATGTTGCAGAGGTGGTTAGATAAATCTCTGAGCTGTCTCTCGAGTTGGGCCTCAGCAGTGTGCAGCAGAATGTCACCAATGAAACTGTATAGAATATAATTATTATTACAGTTATTTCTAATCAATTTCTAGTCAACACAAGGCTGTGTGTTCACACAAAATAGCTTTTGAGAGCCTAATAAAAATGGCTTTGCGAATAATGTAGCAACTTATTTCTCATTTTATTGCAACATTTGCCTATAATCTGAATATTTTTAGCTGGCCTATATGAGCCAAAAGGCATACTGGGGCAAACAAAGCAGACAAATAGCAGTTTGTTCAACTATGACCAGTAACCATGTACTGATAGAGGTGAAACATGTTGAGTCATTTAACCTGGATTCTCTGTTCCTCTGCCCACAGCCGTCACCTTGTGAATGGTGCCGCTGCGAACCAAATAACGAGGTGCACTGTGTGGTGTCTGACTGTGCCGTCCCAGAGTGTGTCAACCCTGTGTACGAGCCGGAGCAATGCTGTCCCATCTGTAAAAACGGTAAGCACTCATGTTCTCTGAAATTCAACACACACTCCTCAGAAGTCATTAAAATTTCATTAAACCAACGCCGGCAAGTTTATCTGTGGTATGGCCATTTGATGACCGCGCCTTTCGAGGATGAGAATGTAATTGATGTTTTATGAATTAAAATCATTACCTTGGGCCTGTTGGCCACTAATGAGCGGTACTAGCTTTAATTATAAATGACACACTAAGCAGAGTAAACATTAGCCCATTGATTAAGGCCATGGTGGGAGGGACTAATGGGCCCCCAGAGAGCCCTTTATCTGCCAATGCCCTGCCGCCCTTGTCGCACGCAGCCAATCCCTAAAGTAGAATTATAGGATTCCAATGGTTCTTTGGCTATTTACAAGGGAAGGTGGGAGATTTCCCTTTGCCAGCTGCAATCCTTAGGGACAGATGGAGCTTTATGACTACAGCACAGAAACTGCTCCTCTGGAACATGATCGCCCTGGCTGGGCTGATCAATGGCAAAAAGTGACTATGGTTAATATCCAGTGCATGACTGGAATGTTTCATTATATTCAGGATGGACCGATATATTGGCAGGCTATCTGTATCAGCTGATGTCAACTTATTGGTATCGGTAATATTGTTTCTACAGTCGATATTTGTCTAATTGTGAACTTGGAAATTGCGTGACCTTTTTTTTCCCTAGGAGTGTGGCACTTAATACAATAAAAATTTGCAACAGTGAAACGAACATGATCTTTTGTTTAAAAACATTTAATTATCTTAAGACAGGCCTGTCTGAAAAGCTGTTTTGCACCTGCATTTATATTATGATCCTTACAAAAATGCATATCCGTGTTGGCCATTATGAGTGGGAAAACATTGGATATCGGTATTGGCCTTAAGCATTCCTAAAAAATAAACTGAACTGAACCTGACCAAGAACCTGATAGAAAATAAGGATGCAGAATGCGGAAATTGATTTTAATTATTACTTTTGAATACAGATAATAGAAAAAAAGGCAAATTTAATATCCTGAGTAGTGTTTTGCCTCATAGCACTGGCTGACCTATATTCTCTAACTTGCAGAGGTATTTAGGCTGAGGAAAATGCTAAATGTCCATATCACCAGAACTGCCCACACTTTCTTTCACTCTCCCTCATCTCCTCTTTTTACCACTTGCTTTCTTTCATTTGAACACACATACAAACACACATGCCAACTAGCCCGAAGCAGCTGGAAGAAGAGAGCTAATCCAGGCCGACAGGATACGGTGACACCCATGGCATTTCGGAGGAGGCCTGCCGTCTCTAGGCCTCCAAGGGTGCCCGGTCCAGCTCTGGCAGCCAGATGAATCTATATGGGGGTGGATAGCTTAGGGATGTGTGTGTGTGTGTGTGTGTGTGCATGCTTTTGTGTGTGTGTGTGTGTGTGTGTGTGTGTGTTGGTAGTGCCTCTGAAAGCACTGATGCCTGCCGCTTGAGATTATAACCATCAAAGTGCAAATCATAAAATATTAACAGTTTGTGAAAGTGAATGGTAATTCTGTTATTAGTGTTGTTAAGATATTGTGAATGGCTCATAGAGAATGACGGATGTTTGTGTGTGTTTATGTTTTTGTGTTTGTGTGTGTGTGTGTTTGCATGTGCACGTGCAAAAGGTTAGGGGTTGGGGGGTGGAGGATGATTTTGGAGTAAATTAAAAAAAAACAAAAAACCTTGCCCACATCAAAAGACTCCATGCATGAGTCTCGATTTATCAGCAGGCGGCTCTGGCCTCTCCTGCCCCCTCTCTGAATCTGAAGGCCTTGAAAGTCCCCGAGTCCACAGCAGACAGCAGCTTGACTTACATGGAGCAGGAATATCTAACAAGGCAGCAAACACAGTCATACAGCCGGGGGCAGAGAGCTGGGAAAGACTTTTGTT
>OMKZ01018857.1:14339-36798 GCA_900302535.1 Neoniphon sammara
TTTTCTACTGTGAGTGAAGTTTTCATTTTTAGTGGTTTCTCTTATTTAATATGGCCAAACCCTTATCCTAATCCTAATCAGATTCTTCACTTGCCTCAGTTTTTGTTGACTAATTACCCCTAAACTTGACCCTAATCTTACCAAAGTTGTTTTAGATGCCTTACCTCAACTCTAACCTTTTTGCTCACCATAACTTAAACATTAGCTAAACTTTTCATACGACAGGGGAAAATGGTGTCCAGTTTGTTTGCTACTGTCACATAATCCAGTTTGTGGTGAAGGAATGTAATCTTCACATAATTCGTGTCCACAACACAAAATACATTTTGCAGAGTCCGTGCTCATTTCACAAAATTTCATGAGAGATGAAAAGGCAGAAGTTTATGCCTGCTGGGTTCCTCTCATCGGACACAAAGCCATGAAAGAAGAAGCTCTTACACGCATCAGCAGATAAACTCTAGCCAAACGTCATGATGCAAAAGGAGAGAGACTCAGCTCAGCTTTACCCGTGGCCTGCATAGACCCAAGGAAGTTCAGCTGTTATCTGTATTATGAATTATATAAATTCATCAGGGAGATATTTATAATTATATAATTCTCATGAGGAATGCTTCATGATAATGAGCGGTAGTCTAAAAATGAACCATTGCTTGTGAACCATAAGGCTGAATCATTTATAAACCTGTCAGCTCCTATCTGCCTGAAGACTGTCATTGTGATGTCCTGACAGACTGTCATGCAGTACCATGGAGTCAGCTAAAGTCAGGTAACTTATTCAGGTTGACACTTTGACGACATTTTATGGAAAAGCAGTGGTGATTCATGGATTTGAGGTTTTATAGCAGGTGAATTTGTGAGAAAGCATTCTTTACCTCAAGGGCAAGAAGCTACCGTAGTTGAGCCAAATAGACTGTAATTACAGTCCTGAAACAAGCTTGCTCTTTAAGGTGTATTTAAAAAAAATATGCAGTGTGACAAGTTTGAGACAGGACAAACCTGTTCTGACCTGAATTTTACTGGCCATGAATTGATTACAGGCTTGGATGGGTGTCGGTGTGTCCTTTAAGTGGTGACATCCAGCGGAAACGGTGTCCTTGTGGCTCCGGTCTATTTGGCTACAAACAATTACACTTGGCAGCTACGCCAGTCACCCTCTTCCCTCATCAACCTCTGCTGAGTTTGTCCTGTAACCTGTGCCAGCTGTCCAGAGGCAGATCAATGAGAGTTAAGACTTGGCAAGAACTCTCAATGTCCCCTCTAAGCTCAGATCGAAGGGCTTTTATCATGTCCGAATGGGCCATGGGTCTCATCTATACTGAGGCAAGGGATGAGGGGTGACGGTAGCCAAAGGTTCCCTTTATCGGTTTCACATATATATTTAATGCCCGCTACACCTCATTTCCACTCATAAACAGTATGTATTAACAGGAACTTTAACCAAAGGACAGCAAGGCAAGTCTCTGTCTTTCCTTATAGTAAGAAGCAAGAGCTTGTGAGACCTTCAGAGTTCTTGTTAATGACAGCCCTCTGGGGCTTCAGAAATTGTGGCTGAGTGTTTTTTTTTTTTTGAATGTCCTGCTCTTCATGCAAATCTGACTTGAGTCAACATCCCAGAGGAAGAGGAATGAAAGGCTGAGCTGCCGATAATTAAGGAATGCATAAGCCTCCAGACAGGTCATCTTAATGCTAGGAATATGAGACACTTGCACGCTGCGCTCAAAGTTCAATAATTTAACAGATTTCTTGAAAGGTTTTATATTCTGCTGGCCTGCGACAGTGTTCTGGGCAAGTGCACTTTTCAGGTTGACTGCATGCACTATTTCATATGGCACTGCACTGCATTCACCTTGACAAAATAAAGAAGCAAAATTAGTGAAAGCTGGATTTGTGCTTGTTTCAAGGTCACTTGCTTTGTCTGTGAAGGTGACCAGTATAACAGGGCAAAGTATCAGATCCAAGTATATCGATTATACATCCAAAATTTCCAACAATTCAGAGCGGTTTTGCTGATGATAACATCATGCAAAAAACAAACAAACAAACAAACAAAAAAAGACCTAAGGCAACTTGCTTAGGCCTATCTATGATTTTAGTCTCAGGGCTTGAATCTTAGTACATGGCATCCCAGCTGCACGCCTCCCCTCCAAAAACAAAAATAAAACATTAACAAATACTCTTTCCCTCTGTCTCTCTTTCTCCCTCATTCTCATACACGCATGCACACACACAAGGAGAAAAAGAAAAGACACTCCAATATCAAGTTTTGACAAACAACCCAGATTACTAGTGACACTAGATGGCTCTCAGTAGAGTGCATACGCCCGCCAACGCCATGCAATTGTCAAACAGGCCAGTTCCACATGTTGGATTTTCACCACATTAATTTCTTCCATGCCCTGTTACCTACTTGTTTCACATCAGGAGGGACATGAGATATACCTGTTAGAATCCTATTATTTTACTTGATTAATGCAATGCCATATGGTCAATCTGCCTTTAGAGCTGCCCTTCTACCACTGGCAGGGCGGTTATGTCTAAATTGCAAATGAGCTCTCCAGTGCTCCCATGTTGTTTGATAAGGCTAATAATGGTGGATTTGCCCCATCTTTTGTCTGCTGACAGGCACACAAATTGTGCTGTGATTGTGCTTTGGCAATCTGTTCATAAACTATAAGTCTTTTGTGAGCCCTCTCGGCCACCTCCGGCCCCCATTCAGCCAATCGGAATGAAAAGTTAATCAGTTCTTCCGTGCCCCATGGCCAACCTTTCCACAAAAGTTCTGCGGTGTTTACTCTGCTTAAGTAACAGTGTTTGAGGGTCACACAGTGCGAGCGGGAAAAAATCGATTTGACCGTCTCTGATCCACTCTTTGACTAAAAAAGTTTTATTTTCATGGCACAGTCAGGGATGTGCAAGGAATATGTGCTTATCAACAGCCAATAAAAAGTTTAGCTGGCATGAAATAAAGAAAAATCAGTGATGTTGAGGTCATGTCAGCATTGTAATATTAGCCAGAAATTTCCTGGTAGATGGGCTCATGTGAAAGACACACACACACACACACACACACACACGACAATGGTTATGTGTGTCAGTTGCTTGTTTTTCTTCATCTAACATTAGCTAATCAAAGATGATATGATATGATGTGACAAGATCAGTCACTCTCACTGGCTTTCCACCCAGTGACTTTTGAGCCGGATCGTTAACTTTTAACCCCTCCATCTTTTAACATCTTTAGTCTGACAGATGTTAATGTAATTAGCAGAATGCACTGAATGTATATACTAGGAGCTGGCAATGTTATCAGTTAAATTAGCATAATCCCACTTTCTAAAAGTATTATTAGTAGTACACACATTGTGTCAGTTACAATATATTCCAGAATATGAATATATGAGATGCCAAAAGACCAGTGTCTGAATGCATGTGAATCATAAACTAGATGAAGAAATGAAAAACAGGGTTACGAATCAAGCAATCTACACTCAAACACTGTTGTTTATAACATGATATTAACATGTATTTTGTGATCACGAGTTTTACACAATTACACAAGCCAATGATGTTCTGTATAGTATGAAGTGTGTAAGTCTATAATTAACAATACATTCATATGCAGGTATCGGAGACATAAAAGAGTTCAGCTCAACGTCTGTTTGCAGTCTGTCTCTGCAGGAGAACGCGTTGCAAAAATGTTTTTGTGAGATTTGAGAGGTCCAATACTCAAAATTCTGCATACAAATCTGAAAGAATTTTGTCATTTGTAATACCTCATCCTTATCTTGTTGTTGGGTGTGAGTTCCTGTAGGACGTAAGACAAGACCTCATTTGATATAAATTTTCCTGCAGTCTGAACCCAGATTTAGAAACTTAACCAGCAGAGTCTAACAGAAACGTTACACAACATGCTGCATAGACTCTTCTGATACTCAGCAATACCATACAATATTAATATCTAAATACATGGAAATACTTTTCTCACATCTTAATAACACAATGTCAAAAGATCTCAAAATAACAAGAATAGATTTCTACATGACAAATTGTCTCATAAACCTGAAGATTTACTTTGCCAAGACAAATGCAATACACTTTTCGTTGGACTAGACCGCATCACCAGGAAATCAGTGGGATATTATGATGCATCTGAATATCAGACAGTAAAACTACTGTCTCTTCAAGAGTTATGAGAAGTGAGTTTCTCATCATTAATCGAGCCTTGAATCTGGCAGGTTTCACAGAGCTGAACTCTGAGAGCAATCCAAAGTCACCGTCACACCAATTGAGCTGCTGATTGCTTCGTTTAAATGATTAAAACTGGGGCGAATTACTGGCACCTTCTTGCTCCCCTGTCTCAAGAGGTAGAGAAAGAAATACACAGCCTCAAATCACCCCGAGGCAGAGAGAAAAATAAGAGAAATTCCAATTTTATACGCTGTTTACCATGTAAGTATTCATGCATTTTAGTAACTGTAACAGCAATTTGGCTTCCTCAAGTGCAGATTCCAAGACTTACCCATGGCAATCCCTCTTTTTATCTGTTGTGATTATCAATTACATGATCAGTGTGAACTGCGCCAAAGGTGCACTATCAAACTGAGGCCCAAATCTTATCAACAGGGAAAAAAACAGGATCCACAGAAGTAAATCTTAGTTTTTCAAGGATAAATCGGACTTCCTAATTTATCAGTTCTTTATTGTTTTGAAAGTCAGTACAGTGTGTGTATGAGTGCAGAAAAGCTGTGAGTGAGAATTTCTAAGGAGTCTGTGGCCTTTTCATACAGACTGAAGTGATTAACACCATCCTCCCTGCTGCCTCTCAAAGCAGCTTTCTCTCTCTCTCTCTCTCTCTCCGTCTCTCTCTGTACTCCAACCTCTCTGTACTGCCAAGCCAGCGCCTGGCAGCCTTCTCTGCTCGCGGCGCATTAGGATGCAAAGCGCTCCATGTCGAGGGAGAAGGGGAGGCTAACAAAAGCGCTTTAGTGTTGCAAAAACAAGCCCATCGGTGCATGCCCGTGAAAAGATCTGTACGTCTGCTCTGACTCTCCCAACTCCCCACGGCTCTCCGCATCACTCCACCACCCCTCCAAAAAGAGAATCTCCCAGGAGAGACACATTCATTTCGTTTCTTCCTCATTCCTTCTTTTCTCTCTCTCTCTCTCTTTCTCACTGCCTCCATCCCTCCTTCCCTCTCTTCCCATGCGGCAGGTCCAAATTGCTTTGCTGGAACAACGATCATCCCAGCCGGAATTGAAGTGAAGGTGGACGACTGCACCATCTGCCGCTGCCACAACGGAGACTGGTGGAAGCCGGCACAGTGCTTGCGGCGGGAGTGCCTCAACGGCCAGTCGTTGTCATAGAGACCTCACCGGGGACGGTGGCAAAGCTCAGGCAAGGCCCTGCCTACTGCGCCATTTTGTATGATTGACAGGACAGGAGCAGAATTCCTTGGCAACCTGAGACAGCATAGTAGCCAAAAGATGCTCTCACAAGCTTCACACAAACACAAATTTAGCCACCAAGATGAAGGAACTTGTCTTGAGACTCTTTTCACCCCCCCAGTTTTAACTGTTCTATATATTTTCGGAGACTGACTTGCTTGACTTGCTGCTCTCTCTCTCTCTCTCTCTCTCTCTCACACACACACACACA
This sequence comes from Neoniphon sammara, assembly GCA_900302535.1. Taxonomy (NCBI): domain Eukaryota; kingdom Metazoa; phylum Chordata; class Actinopteri; order Holocentriformes; family Holocentridae; genus Neoniphon; species Neoniphon sammara. The sequence continues at coordinate 19,995 of OMKZ01018857.1, forward strand.
CACACACACACACACACACACAAAAAAGTTTATATATTTCATGAACTCTTTCCTAACCATTGGCACTATTGAATTGCTCAGTTGATTTCTGTATGTATGTCATCTGCTTGTTGTACTTGTCTGCCACAACCACGCAGGTGTTGTAAAAATTCCAACAGCAGGAAAACAAACAGTAAGCACACAATTTATGGCGCTTTTTTTATTGTAAGAAACATCACTGATGAGCAGTGCAAAGCTGTGCTTGTGTTTCACAACTTCACTAAGAGCTCGTTTACAAGATGCACATCACAATTTTGTTTTAGCCTCCTATGAATATTTTTTTGGGGGGGGGGCAATGGCAAGAACTCACCTTTAACACTTAGATGATGCCACTGTCAATTTCCTAAAATGCTTTGAAACCCTAAAATCCTGACTTTATCAATCATCATAACAGTTTTAATCCATCTCTCTAATTAAAAGCAGCACAGACAGTGAAACTGCAAAAGAAAAGATAACCAGGAAGTATCAAGTAGTTTCTGAAGTAATGCAACTCTAAAAAAGAGTAGGTGTAAAACATTGCTATACTGAGTCAACACATCAATTTTAGGCAATCCCTTCTGGCTTAATTGCCCTTATTGTTTTTCCCTAGTGGTCCATATCCACCAAAATATTCCTACTGACTAACAGCTTGAACTTGTTATCAAAGCAATTAGCAAGCCAAAAGCAGTCTGCTTTAATTTCCCTTAATCAAGGAGTATTCTGTGATAAATCACCCAGCTGGGTGCTTGGCGCTGCTGCAGCCTGCATGCCGGGCACACTTGACAAGAACCAGAAGACAAAAGGGAGAAATCTGCATATGTTGAAATGCTTCAAAGCAGCATTCACATACATACATGCACACGTATACACAAACACATCCTATCATCCACAAGCCCATATACACAGCTTGTGTTAATTCATTTTCATCTTAAAAGTGTTGATCCACGCTGCACCCTGTGAAGCACTTAATCCAATAAGGCTTGTTAAGACACAGAGCAGTTATCCTCCCCTTCTGCTATAGATTATGTAATAGATTTTCTGTTTTGCCCCATCCCCAACATGTTTGAATAGCTCAGCCGCTGCAGTGTGCAGTTATGGCTGGAGCTATAACTTACAGACAAGCTAATGCATCGATACACTCTAAATCCAGGTTGGTCTTAAAGTGTTAAAGCAAGAGGCTGCAGGAAACCCCACCCAAATGGGCCCAAAACACCGCCGCTTTTTGAGATGATAAATACTAGTCATTAATTCAGAGGTGAATTCCAGTAAGCTCATGCCATTCATCACTGGTATTTTTTTTTCCATTTCCAGAAAATCCGTTCCCGTTAACCTTTTAGACCCTATTCCTGTGCTGTGATGGATGGGCTACTTAATAGCAGCTCCCAGCGCTCTGTAATGAGACAGAAATGAACATAGGATGAAGACCCCTGACTAAGAGGTGGGGGCAAAATATATTACCTTAAAAGCTACTAAAACTCATTTTTTGAATCTCATAGTCTGCAAAGCTGCAGTATAATAGCTGATGGAGAAATCACAAGATGGAAAGAACGTGGGTGGAGTTCAATCTTGGGTGCAGCATTGTAGCTCAGGTCATTTCCATCATTAAGCTACAATGATTTAGTGTCTTTCAACAAGGAAAGACAGACCTCATCTATCTGGCGTGAGACGCATCGGTTTGCACACTCATGAAACAAAACTGACATCTATGTTTTATCAATCACTGTCTTGGCACTCCAAACCTTTTATGATTAATGAGGGAGCTTCATTCATCTTAATTACTTTAAATGTCAAATAATTATTGGCCTATAGATGTATCAAAATATCTTGGAATGACATTGGTGGGTAGCAACAGAGAAACACTAAAGCGAGCCAGTTGGCAGGGCTCAAAGGCATCACTGCCACCAGTATGCCTTATTGCTACTGTGTGAGATAAGATCCTTAAAACATGGCCTTTGGCTTCCTGCAAACAGCTCAGACCTCTTGAAGTGCAATTTCTTTGCGCTCCTTGGTGTACTGTACTGGTGCACTGCAAAGAATGACCCAAATCTGGTTATTCTTCAACCCCTCAACTTTTTAAGTCCAGCAGCAGCCAGCAGGGTGTATCAGTGGGATTACAAGACAGTTCAGTCACAGCTAAAAATATGGAATCAAATTCGCACATGGCTGTGGAAAAACACATCACTTTTTTGATGGAAGTCAACACAGGCAACAAAAATGGCAAATAGGATTTTCAAATTGAAGACTTCTATATATTGCAGCAAACTCCACGCTTAACCTTCTGAAATGGCTTCCCCCTGTTTTTTTCTGAGCCACACTGACTTTACAAAACTAATCTCCACACACTTTTGGCCAATCTTCATGCAAGCAGCTTTGTCATCAGCTGGCAAGAGAAAACAAAAGTCGAGAAGGTGAATTGGTAGATGTCAAAGAACCATCAGATGTTATGAGCAGAGCTACAGTGACAGAGCTATGACTGAAGATCAGAGTGCTGGTAGAGAGCACAAAACAAGAGACATGAGCGAGGGGAATAAACTGTAGATTATATGTTGAATGAGAGTAAAACGGTTGCATATGGAAAACTGAGGAAAGAATGGCTTTGTTTTCTCCAGCAGAAGCAGAGATAAGGCACGGGACAGGACTTGTACTGGTGCACAAGTTAGTCTGCACTACACTGTAAGTAGGTCAGATCATGAAACAGTTCTCATGAACATAAGTTTCATAACTCTAGCAAAAAAGACGGGGAAAAAGGTGCAGCCTGTGATGTTATGGGCACTGATAGATTTTTCATAGAGATTTATGAATAAATGAAAATTCAGTTTGACCGCCTCCCGAGAACTACATTTCCTACATGAATGAACATGGATGCCTGCATGTGTATCTCTTGTGAACTGATAGCACAGGCTGCATTTAAACAGATACAAAAGTTTTTTTTTTCTTTTAAATGGCACAGATCTTATCTTGTCATGACTGTACGAACATGTAGAAACCCTGGAGATTCTGATATCACGAGAAGATCAAATTTGTGCAGTGAAGTGTTAAAAAAAAAAAAAAAATCAGATTCTCTGTGCAGATGCAGCCATGGAAAGCCTCCAGCTAGATGATAGTGACTGGGGAAACCTGGGAAAAGTACCTTTCTTCTTGCAAATATGTGAAACTTCAGCGTTTCAAGGATAGGTCAGCACAGTCTGTCTTTGTTCATTTTCTGCCAAGAAATTGAGTCTTTTCTGTGTCTGTCCCTGAATGTCTCTTCAAATTACCCCATCTGTCCTCCCACCCATTCCAACCACAAGCTTGTACATGGGCATTTTGTAAAGGTGTACCATTTGCTCTTTCCACGAGACACCGACTTACTGTAGCTGGAAGCTATGAAAGATTGTTCTTTTTTTAAATAACAAAACTGTTACATAAAGTGTGCCTGAAAACCAACAGAGAGTACTACTGGAATAAGGAGAGAGAAACACTGTTATTATACAATCAATTGTATTACTTTACGGGGCACCAAGGGTCTGTTCTGGAGAAAATGGGGTACATTTCTATGTGTAGTCACATATGTAATTTATATTAAAAACAGACTGAGGGCTTCTTTGATGGATACATGCCCACAGAGGTTCACCTTACACTATTTAAGAAACAAAGGGTAGCCCAGGCAAAACACGAGGTTTAAATTTTGAAGAGTCAAACAACCCTTGGTGCTCCTTATGTTGTTCATATGTAAATATCTTCAAACGTATAATGTGTATTCTGAAATCTGAGGTGGAGAAAAAAATACATGACAAAATGTGTATTATTTATGAGACAAAAACTATTTTGTTAAATAGACTTAAAAAGAAGTGTTATTCAGCAAAAGTGAGTGTGGATTTTTTTAAGCTAAACTTCACACAGGAGTTCCGTGACGTTTGCTGCCCTCCAGATCACTTAAGACGCTGCATGAAAACACACCGATAACAAATAGTGCACCCATGTGCAATTCCTTACTGCTGACCAATGCAGTACTTCCCAGCATCTAAATGTACAGCTCGGCAGTATGTAAGCTGAAATTCCATCATAGCTCTGAGGATGCTGCCAGACAAATCTCCCTGAATCCAGCCCACTCCCAGTGTTGCACAAGCAAAAAAAACAAACAAGTCGCACTCGGACACATTGAAGCTGACCCTCTCAAACTCCCATGTAAGCTTCCGACAAGCAGAGCTCACCGAGTAAGAAGAAAACTATTCTGCTTGGCTTACTGTGTGTGAGAGGGAAAGTAAGATAGTAAGAGGATACTAGTGCCTAAGGGTTTTGTACTGCTCAGTGAGTTAAAGGGCATTATTCACAGGTTCATTCCCCCTTTCCATTTCATTACCAGTCAGTCTGGGCTTCTATCCCGTCCATACTACTAATTGCCTTCTCCCACCTCCCCCCATGGATGGGAAGGGAGAAGCAATTTTATGCGGCACGCTGCAATCAATAGCAATTAGGCGCATCCCTGACTAATCCCATTGAAAATGGCATCTTGGGAGATGGCCAGTAGAAGACCTCTTGAGGCACAGGGCCAGAAACCTTCAGCATAACACTGATGTTAGTGAACAAGCACACACACAATCCTACACACACACCCCTATCTTATAGAGACAAAGGGGAAAAAGGAACAGAAAGAAAAAAGTTTTGTTTCTTCGTCACAGCAAGTGCCAATGCAGTGACGGAACGATTAATTGCTTTGCTGTTCCAATTCTACACTTCATCTTGAATTTCAATCGATCCTTTTGGGGACCCACTTTTTCCATTTGTTTAAGAGAGGCATTTTCAATTAGATAATTAGATAATTAACTCTTCTTGGTGAACCGGTGCCGACTACGAGCAACAATTTTACACCACAGCCAACCGTTCAGGCATCGGAGCAGACAACAAATTGATTCCAGACGCACTGTTGACACAAAACAGATGTTTATTTTGCAACATTCAATGAACAAGAAATTTATTTTAGGCAGACAAAACTGTATAAATTGTTCATCTTCCAAAGACATTTTCATTATTTCTTCACAACATAAACAATGAACTTTGTGGATACCAAAGTCAACCTCCAACACAGCTTTATGTTATTAGATCACTATTATATGGTCATGCAATGTGGTTATAATGTTTCTTCCTGTCATATATATGGAAATCATCATCAACTTATCTTGTCAACATCATGATGGTCTGTATTACGATACTGTTTTGTTTTGTGCCACAATGAAGCCACCGGTTCATTTAGTAAGGTGTGAAAGTAAAAATGTTTGGTATAAACAGAAGAGGAACTGGGTGGTTAGCATGAGTAGCGATAGCCGCAATGGCTGAACAGACAAAGAAAAGCGCATCAATAGAAGATCCAAGAAAGGAAAGCCACAGCTCCGCCCATGCTGTTTGATTGACAGGTAATCTCTGGGATGAGCTGTGCAGAGACACAACGATGACAGCATAGTACCAAAGGAGACAAAAGAAAGTCTTGAGGATTGCTACTTTACTATCAAAAGTAAACTGCAGATACCTATAAAACTAGTTTTTTTTTATCTGCATTTTATAATTATGGAGTCTATTATTTATGTGATTAGTGTTAAGGGAATACTCCAACGTTTTGGGCAAAATACCCTTTTCTGATTTACCTAGACTAAGACAAGATGTTCAATACCATTTTCACCTTTGTACGTCCACTGGTTCAGTTCCGATGAGTAGCAATTTGTTAGCTTAGCATAAAGACTTGAAGTCTACAGCAGTCATTAGCCTAGCTCTGTCAAAGGGAAAAAATGAACACAACCCTCAAATACATGATACATTGTGTAAATAAGACAGCTTTGGAGTTGCTGTAAGGTTTATTTTTTCACTTTGATGGAGCTAGGCTAATAACTCCTATAGACTTCAAGTCTTTATGCTAAGCTAACACAAAATGCTAACCATAGGAACCGAACCTGTGGATGTACAGTAAATGGTATCGAACATCTTGTCTCAGTATGGGTAAGTTGGAAGAAGCGTATTTTGCCCAAAACACTGGAGTATTCCTTTAATGGTCCCATAACAAATACATTTCAGAGAATGTGCATTATGACGATGCTATCGGATGATTATCATCACAGTGGACAATACCTATTTTATTTGTGGGATTTCTTTTTTGTAAATTAAGGCTGACATTCTGGCACAGGGAGGAGGCGGAAGGCTACAATGCAATCGATGAGCCAACTCGAAGGAGCGGACCACACCTTCCCACGCCTGACTGCTGTCGGCTTATGTGGGCCCTGGGGGTCATAAAGGATGTACTGGGTGCACAGGGCCTGGTCGGAGCCTGGCAGGGCATGGTAGGCGGCGGCGCTCAGGGTTTGCGTCACATCGCTGTCAGGCTTGGGCTGCCGGCTCAGGAGCTGACCGCCTCCTTCCCGCAGCAATTCGATGAGCCCCTCTTTGGGAGGAGACTTGAAGGAGCCCAGGAGGAAGAAGAAACAGCCGTCGAACAGTGGGGGGAGCTTGAAAACGTGAATCATTAGTGAAAAATGAAACGTTACTGAGCACTCTCATGATTTACTCACTGTTGCTCCAAATTAGCACTTCCTTGTGCATCAAAAGACTGGCTCAGAAGAGAAACAGCCACCAGTTATCTACTATCTTCCCCCATTAGAAGATGTTAATCATTCAGTGGGAGCTGCAGGATAGAAAGTCTCAGTCCTAACAAGAGCTGCAGCGGAAGGATTCAAGTCTCCTGCTTTGTCTGGAATGAATTTAAATGCTGAATCATTGCTTCGTCACCTCCTCTCAGCTCCTATATTATCAATGCCATCGGTGTGTGTTAGTGACTCTGCGTGTGTGAGTGTGTGTGGATGCTTTGTATTGACTTTGCGACAGAGCCGGGAGACAATTTTAGCAGTACAGCTCTCAAGACAAACTTTGGACTGCTTAGCATTGCTGTTTAAAGCAGCAGTGATTCAGGCCACTGGAGGCTGTTCTATTCACAGCATCAATGAACTCAATTGTTTTGTGTTGTAAATTGGCTCTCTCAAGAGTTTCTAAAGTTAGCGGGTTCATTGACTCCACTTTGGTCTCATTCCCCCTCTGTGTGTTTGTGTACGTGTGTGTGTGTCCCTAATTTATAATCAACACAGTGTTTTCTACAGTGAGCACTTTACTGCACAGGAGAATAAAGAAGGGAGACAGACAAAGGAAACCATCCGGGGAAGTTGCCTGCCTACCAAAGAGCATGTTTTATTATCCTGTCTACCTGCTCTGGGACGGCAGTACAACAAAACCTGTATAAGACCTCCGGTTAAGCCTCTCAACATGCTTCCTGTCCTGCAGGACACACATAGGCAAACAGCAACCAACATCTTGTACATGTTGCTGAGCAATAACTATATGTTCCTGGCTAGATATTTAAAAAAAATTAAAAAATAAAAAGTTTTTTAAGGACTGAGGAACAAGACAATCTAGACTTGTCTTTTTGTGTGAATGACTGCTTGTCACTTACCAGGCTACATTTGTTGATGCAGCTGCGCCGGGGGCCTTCTCCTGCCTCGTACTCAGTCTCGGGCACCCACTTGCCTGCCTGCAGGCATGCCTCCACCCCTAGCATAAGACAGAAGACACACAGATATATAAATAAATAAATAACTCAGTGATATAACTAACTTTGTTGAGTGCAAAAAGGGTGACAAAGCAACTGCAGACGCAGGATGACAATGTTCATGTCCAATTTGTCAACATCAGTGGGAAGAATTCAAGTGCTGACAACGTAGCATGTGTTGACCGAGAGAGAGAGAGAGACAGAGAGAGAGAGAGAGAGAGAGAGAGAGAGAGAGAGAGAGAGAGATGCTCACAGCGTGATGGAGTTAACGATGCAACTCTGGTTTTAACTATCACAAGCTTTATCAGAATTTAAGCTTTGTCTCTCCCTCCTGAGGTTCAACAATTTCAGAGTGGAACTATGTGACAGCGAGCGACAGTTTTTTTTTTTTTTCAGAAGACTGAAAAGAAACTTTTTCTCTAAAACTTTAAGAAAAGTGTTTTTAAAGATGGAAAAAGTATGGGGAGATAAGGAAAAAAATATCACTCGTTTTCATGACCCTCCAGTGTCAGATAAAATGGGATGTTTTCGAATAACAGCGCTGCTGTTTCAGTAAATGCTCCATTATCGACTCATAATATATAAATAAATAAATTTATTAATAATAAAAAAAAGCACGGAACACTTTTGAAACCTGCACTTTGTGCATAGTGGAGCTTGATGTCTGACAACTCTTAGGTTGAAATAACTACAGTTTGTTCTTCATGGGGTTAAAAAAATTCCTCACAAAAATTCCTCACAGAACCGGGCATGCTTTGGCCTAAGATTTTAACCACACAAAAAAACGCACACTTTAAGAGTTCAAATAAAGCAAAACCTTGCAAATGCTTCACATTTATTCCCAGATCACTGATGTAAGTTGCCCAAATAATGAATGTCTAATGAAGATCTGCAAAGTAGCTATGCATTTTACCACACCCACCAAGTTCAAGTGATTCATTTCACCTCCCATCACCGTTTAATTCCCCATGCAGCTGCAACTGGCTGCAAGATACGGTGACATTAACAGATTAGGTTACAAAGTGTGTGCACGCCCTGTCACGACGTGGCTATCTTGATCACTGCCCCAGTCATAAAAACAGAAAATTACGCATGCATGCACACACGCGCGCACAAATACACACAGTCTCTATAACATTAGCACGGTGTAATTACATTTCTTTATTCCCCTTAATTATTGCTTTCATCTGCAGAGACCCTGTTAGACTTGGGCAGGGAAGAGGGGGAGACTTGGTTAATCGCTCCAGACGATAGCGCTCGCTTGTTAGCGCAGTGCTGAGGAGTCATTAGCATACTTGCTAATTACATTCACAGATATCGAATGTAGAGAGCATCTCAAACCTCTGCCTTCCTTTCTTAGTCACAGATGAATCCAACAACCCATCAACCACAAGACCAACAGGAAGCTCATTACAATCTGAGGGAAAACAGTGAAAATTGGGGTTTGGTGTCTTTTTGAAGGCCGACAGTGATACTTTTGGATTGAGGAGTCATTAATCTGTGTCAAGACTCAGTATCTTTAAAATTCACATATTTCATGACAACAAATACAAGGACACACTGTATTTGTCAGGGTGAAAAAGCCTCTAAGAGCTTTTCGACAGTCATGTGACAATAAGGATGTTTTCACACCTGTCTTTGATCCAGACTTTCTGAACTTTTTCCAACGTTCAGATTACTTTGGCAGGAGTGAAAACCGCAAGTGGACTTCTCAAAGATACTCACCAAAAAAATCAAGGTCTCAGTCTGCTTCTAATTAAACCAAAATTTCACACCTGATGTGGCATGAAAGCATTTCAATAAAGTCTGAACCAAAGCAAGAACATTATAAAACTGACGTGCATTTTGGGTTTTACCGCGGGAAATTTTATTTTTACCGTTCATTGTCTTTGCTATGTACATACAAGTATTCCCAGGGCAGCATTTTACATATTTGCCACATAGCATGTGTGAGTGGTAAATTTCTTGCAGCTCTCTAGAGTCCAGTGAAGCAAAATCAATTAACCACAGAGCTCAGTTGTCCATTCTGACAGATTAAAATGTAAATGTGGAAATTTCAAACTTATTTATTATTATTTTTTAATAGTAAGATATTTTCAGCAGTCCAGAATCTGCACTGATGTGCTGCTTTACTCAAGTCAGTGATGACGGTGCTCATTGCCATAAGTGCAATAAAATCCTAGCAATTTAACAAAATATCTGTTGAGCAAGCTGACTATAGATTTGCAGAAAAATGTATTTTTTGACTACTATGTTCACAGTCCCCTCGCGGTCTGATCCAGGTATGCCACTATACTATAGATGCATAGCCTATAGAGATCATTTAGTCTAAGTTAATAGTGAATTGTTATGAATAAGCTAACAAATGAAAGCTAAAGAAAGATTCTTCTGCCAGAGAAGGCAGATATGTTCATCTTGCAGAAGAACTGCTGGATAAATTTCTGCTCCACATTTTGTTCATCATTGTGTCTAACAGTGTTTTACTGTTTATTTAAATGTTTATTTCATTTATACGGCCCTATTTTCACAAGTGACTGTCACAAGCAATTGGTATTTCGGTGACCTGGAAACACGGTTTGCACATTCATGTGGTATTTTCTTGCTTGTCCACCAGGCTTGGCATATTGTATTTAAATGTATTTAAATGAGGCAGTGCAAGACGACATATTGCTATTTTGGTAAAAATTAAGTCACTGCGATTGAAGCCCCTAGGACCACGTCTGATCTCAGTGCAGCGCCAATCAACTGTTAATTTGGCAGCTTTCCAGGGCGCTACGGCTCTGGATGGGTGGCCATTTGGAGACGATGGATACCTATTACGCATGGGGCTTATTACCAGGTATTATAAATTCAACAATGTAAGAGCAAGAACTGTAGTGGAGTGAACATTCAGCGTGCTGAAAATGTGTTTTAGATGCTTGGACAGGTCAGGTGGCCCATTAGAGTGAGACAGACAGAGGCTGAACTGGATGTGGCGATGGAGCAGACAGACTTGATGTGCAACACGTGGCAGAGGAGGGACCAATTGGCGGAGGAGCTGCACCCATGGACTCCATTTTCTTTATTCTATTAGTTACATTTGTCACTTTATTTATGGAAAAAAAAACAATAATGAAATGTATGTCTAGCTAATTTATTCATTTATTCCTCTGACATAATGAATTCCATGAAGCTGATAATTCATCTCCAAACCCCTCTTTTTATATTCCACTACATCCAGCCCCTTTAGTGCGGGAAGGCTGCACTCAGATGAACAAAAATAGAAAGTGAGTTTGAATTCGGCCTTGTTGACTGTGTGGTAGGATGCAGCGCTTAGCACTGGTCATTGTGATTAAAATAGAGCCCATAATTTTATATTTGTTGCTGAAGAAACACTGAGCTTTCCATAAACTGTGGGCTTGTAAAGCCCTTTGAGACTAACAGTGATTAAGGGCTCTAAATAAACTTAAACTATTGAAGTATTTGTTGTTAATTTATTGTGGGGTTTTTTCTTGCTAAAAATCAAAGAGTATCGATTAAATACTGAACTGATAAGTAGTATCAATAAGAGTAGTAGTATTGATTATTTATGAGGATGAAAATGATGTAAATCATATGGCCTTCACCGACACCAGATCTCAATACAGTTGAACACTTATGGGACATTTTGGACCGACGTGTTCAGGTGACCACACATCGGCGGCGTACCGTGTCTCAAAATGGCCGCCATGTTTATTTCAGTGTGCACAACACACAACGGCAGCATCTAGACACACACCACCAGTGTCAACTTGACGGTTGACGCCACTTTCCTATTTCTTGAGGTTCAAATCTTTTATACAATCAATAATGAACCGTAACTTCCTCATGCCAGAAAGTCCCTGGATAATATGACAACAATGGAGATGATGCATGTCAGCAGCAGCGTGCTATTTAAGTTAGGGGTGTCATGTGATGCACATCAAGTAACGCACTGCATCACGTCGCTTCTGATCTGTGGTCAGCTTTAGACAGTGCTCATCATCACAATCATCATCAAAACACCACATGAGGGAATTTATTTTAGAAGAATGAATGGTGTTCACCCCTCCAGTAGAGTCACCTTACTAAGACACTTAATGTTGGTTTTTCCTTTAATTTGTCACCTGTCTATATCTATCGAGTTGATGCTGCTTTAGTCAGATTTCCATGACTTCCAAAGTTTCCATACTTTTCCAGGATCTGGGTGTTGTATTTTCCAACTTACTGACATTTTGAGGTTTTTCTTGATGGTATGAACACTGCTAACACCAACCACCTTGGTGTTAGCAGGGTTTCTCTGGTTCTTCATCATATCAGAGTTGACTGGCCAATATCCTATTTTCAAGGAGCAAGAAAAAGAGAAAGTCTACAAGTGTACTGGCATTGAAATGAGATGGAGCGTCGATCAAGAGGCAAGCCGAGGCTCTGCCTGGCTGACAGTGGTGGGCTACTAAAGCAATGTGACACCACGAGCTGAGCTGCTCGCGGCCATGCGCGCGCACACGTACGCCCACATCCAAACACACAGGGACAGCGAGACACAGACAGGATGCCACAGCGATTGTCAAGAGGGAGACAAGCTGTGTCAAGTGCTCAGCTGGCGTGGAGAGAAGAGAGGGGAGGAACTGGATGTGGGCTGGACATACAAATTCTCCTACACGCACACAAGCACACACATAAACACACATTCAGGCTTATAAAATGGCTTACTGGCAGACACAGAGGCATGCATGCAGTTTCACTCCATCACACACACACTCTCTCTCTCACACACAGACACACACACACAGATACACTTAAGAGATGCTACTGACGGATACACCAGTCAAGGGCACACCAAGGTGCCAGACAACTCTTTGACAGTAAGTCCCTTTTTACTTCCCCTGAAGCCGTCTGTCTCTGAATATCTGCTTGTTGTTGCGAGAAAACTTGGTTCAAGGATGCCAGGGAGACTGGCAGGGAATAGCTAATTTTTGCTTATGAATTCATCTTGGCACAAATCAAACAAGAGAGGAGACTTTGCCATCTTTTTCAATGCTTCCAATTTTGAAGCCTTGAAGCACATCATCGATTCCCAGACTCCTTTTTTTCCCTCCACCCCAACCACCCACTCTTTTTGGCTGTCAGACAAGTAAGCAGGTGTGCCCGTACACAGCAGTAGGCACAAACAATTTACTTGAAAATTGCCTGTTGCAAAATTTGCTTTTAATGTTTCCCAGGACACTCTATGTGCTACACAGAATGAAAAGTTAAGCGAGAGCAGAGCAGTGTTTTCTCCTCAATTCAAACAAAGACTCACTTCACATGAAAGTGCAGAGGAAAGGAAGTGGAGGATTGAAGGAATGTCTCAGACTCGTTTGGTATTGAGAGGAATTTTAAACACCGGAGCCAAGGTAGGACACAAGGTAAACCTTAGATCACTGCTACCTAAGGCACCAGTGAAGATGTTTTTTAAGATTTCCCAATGTAGCCAAGTAAATAAGAACAGCAGCTGTTTACAAATCAGCTGATTTCTTTCAAGGTGGCAGCCAAAGCCACCAAAATATTGATCCACTGGCATGTCAGTTTCCATTCAAAGCCTATAATACTGCAAAATTTGTGATTTTTTTCCTCTTTTCTGTGAGAGCACATGCACAAAATAAAAGTAGTTTCCCCCTGCTGAGTTGGCTTTTAGTTCAGAAAGGAATTTGACTGAAAAAAAAATACAAATAACCACCACTGGATACAATAAATAAGCCTGAATATCCAATCTGATGAATTAAGCACTAAAATACAAACTCTGGATAATCAATGAGAAATAAACAGTGGAAAAAATCCCCTTCATATTTCCATGAAATTTTGACCAATTTTACAACCTCTGATGACTTACTTCTGTGAACAGAAAAAGTCTGCATTGCAGCAAAATAATGTGATAATGTGATTGATAATTTACAGAGTGTAAACTGTAAATTGGGTATTGAACCAAACAAACCCTCTTGTTCTTAATTCTCCAGATGGCACAGACGTTGGTGTTATTTGCACCTTCCAGTGTACATAACAACACTGCCAAATATTCTGAAATACATACAGCAGCAATTCTCCTGCTAATATAAATGTCACCATAACTTCTGTACTGCTTCCTGTTTTTGTATTAATTCATCGTTCGCAGCCCCAGGTTGCCTCCAAAGTTCGGGGTTCTGGAGTCAGACCGTGTGCAGATACCTCGACCTCTTAAGGTGATTTCCTGGAGGTTTTTGCTGGTGCATCCAAACATGTACTCACAACAACCTCTACCACACTCTATCACATCCACCCCCTGTCTCTCTTTCTCTATGAAGTCTTTGTTGACTTATAACATTTTTAGAAAATACGTCTTCTGTGTTTTAGAGAGACAAAACACCAGGCAATAATATAGATTTTTTAAATGGATATGTAGCATTTTGCAGCGTGATATCTGCTGTGATAACATCTTCTTTGAAACACTTACTCGAGTTATATGAAGTTGGTATCTTCTTGTTTAAAGATAAAGAACAGTTACTGACAGTATAAGCTTTGGATCCGATTTTGGCTGAATAATGGTAACCCGCAAACTGTTATATAAAGAGAAAAGCTTCCAAAAACAGAGGTTTACTGATGTAATACAAGTTCTTCACAGATGATGTTTTGGTACTAAGCTATCATCAGCTCTCAAAACATATGGCTCCACACACCTGGACTGTGTCAGTCTATTATGAGGCAATAAGACAATCAGATGTCAAAACACTGAAATAAGTAAATATGATATGGGATTTGAAAGAAAAGAAAGGGGAAAAAATACAAAAAGGACGTTAGGCAAAGTTTCTCTCTTTCCCTATGGGATTTGAAAATTTTCCTGGGATTTTGGGGATTTTTCATCTTTATTTAACAAGGTACATATTACTACAGTTTAGCCTGTATTGACTTTTCTTTCTTTTGTTTTGTTTTTTTTGTTTTTTTGGTAACCAACAGACTGCATTGTACTGTGAAGAACTTTTTAAAAAGGTTTAAAAAGACTTATTTCCCTGATCTGATTTTGTAAATGGCTGCAGCTGTTAATGTGACTCATTTGTAAAATTCTTTAAATTCACCAGAGAATTTAACACATTTTTGCCTTTTTGGATTACACCTGCCAAACCCTGTGTTATGCCTAACTCCAAGCCTTATCTAATCTAATCAAAACTAATCGGATTAGTGGCCCTGTGCAGCTGGTTCACAGGCGGTGGTTAAAACAGAAAGCAATGTGCCAAGGTAAGGCTTTCTTCCCCAGTACATGCTATAAATGCATACATTAAAATGTTAAAATAAAGAGACTTTGGATAAAATCTGTTCCAGTGACCCTGCAGGATTAATGTAGCCGTGTTAAAGCAGGAACGCTGTTTTACACGCCGTGCAAATTGTCATACACAGAAAACCACCCAAATCATCAGCCCGGCCTGTACTTACAGCTGTATCTGAGGACCCAGCAGCCAGCGAGGATGCCCATGAGGGTGGAGAGGGTGGTGGGCATGGGTCCGTCTGGCACCACCAGATGACTCACTGGAGGAAGAAGACAGACGGACAGACACACACCACTGAATCATCGGCACACTGTAGAGACACAAATGAGCTGATGTTCTGGCTGTGCACAGGAGTCGGTTGCACTCCGTATCCGATTGGCTTGGCTCTATGGACTCTCTGTCTCTGTTGTTCTTGTGAGACCCTTCTACTGGTTCGTTTTTCATCACACACATGCTTATGAGAACCGCCACAGCCAAAGAGGAAGAAGAAAATAAATAAACACCCAGCATGACGAGATTAGTGCTCCTCCTAACTACGACTTCCAGCAATGTTAGAGAGATACTTGAAGTCCTCTTTGTAAAAAGCAAGATTCAGCAGAGCACCGACTCAAACCAGGAAACTGCAAAAAAGTAAAATAATAATAATAATAACAACAACAATCCCACTGTGAATTTACTCCAGAATCTCTATTACTGACTTATTGGGATGCCTGGGCAAGGGGGTCTAGCGCTTATTTTTGAGCTCAGGATTGGTAAAGTAAATTAAGGAGAAAGGACAAAGTATTTAAGATCTTTTTCTTTTCTTTTTTGCAACTGTCAATCCCCAGGGCCTGTACTGAGATGGGTCAGAAATCCCAAATACTTGTAACAGGCTGCAAAATGATCTAAGAATCAAGACTCTCATTTGAATGAATGAGTTTAAAAACAATGTGAGATATTTGGTATATAAAAATCAATTGGTCGCTGTTCTTCTATAGGTTATTTCTTTAATGCTCCCTGCCTTTGCACTTTAACTATTTTATTTTTTATTTAACTGTTTTATTTATTTATTTTTACTCATGCAATTACTCCCCCTTTATTGATTTCCTGGTAAGGTCTCCTTAACGAATAAATAAATAAATAAAAAATGATTCTGAATCTCAAGTGGACTTCCTGGTTAAATAACTAGAAATAAATAGAAAAGTAAATAAATAACCTGGGGTCACTGGATGTTTTGGGTCTTTCAGCATTAGACACCCCGGTCCAGGTAACCCAAATCCGGCTGATAAGAATACTTGATGCATGGCTATAGGAGAAGACTTGCCGGCAAATCCTCTAATGAGGAAAGATCCTGATGAGATATTGCTTCATTTCACTGGTTTGAGCTTGAGTGGCTGTTGTATCTGTCAGCAGTCACAGTAACAACCTGCTGAGGTTCGTCTAATCCTTTCTCT
Source organism: Neoniphon sammara (assembly GCA_900302535.1). Taxonomy (NCBI): domain Eukaryota; kingdom Metazoa; phylum Chordata; class Actinopteri; order Holocentriformes; family Holocentridae; genus Neoniphon; species Neoniphon sammara. Next base: position 36,284 of record OMKZ01018857.1, read on the forward strand.
CTAACAGGTAAGCTAACTGCACACCTGACATATTTTTCAAGTAGGAAAGTTTGTGCAAAAACATACTTTATTCTATATATATGAGATTTTTACAGTAATTTGACAATTCTCAAAAATCCCAAGTTCCAGAAATAGAAAATTACCAAGAAAGGTGTCTGATCTGAAAGACTATTACTTTCCTTTTCAACATTAGAATAAGTCAGTGCACAATGTCTGTGCTAGAAACATACAGTCCCCCACAGGGAGGCAAATATAAAGTGAAAACCCCTGAATGAAAACAAAAGAGACATAAATTACTTAAATTACAGGAGGAAATGTGCTACAACACACTGCCAAAAAACAACCCTATTCATTAAAGGCTTTAGACAAAGATGTACAATTAGAAGTTAATCAAAAATTAAATGCAGACATATTGCCTCCTCAGTCAACCAGCCAGAGTGGCTGACAACTGCAAAATGACCATAATTATATCTCCAGGGTAAAAAAAAAAAAAAAAAAAAAAAAAAAAAATTTTT
>OMKZ01018857.1:36818-48508 GCA_900302535.1 Neoniphon sammara
GAGGGTAAAAAAAAAAAAAAAAAAAAAAAAATCTTTCATGGTGTGTTGAGTGAGGATTTGTCTCGCCTTCAGTACAAAATGTGAACACTTCTGAAAGTGTCGACTTCAATCCCCTCGGGTCAAACTTTGTTGACTGGTGAAAAAAAAAACACTTCTTTTTTTACATTAGTGTTTGTTCTTCCCTTTGACAATACTTCCAAACAGTTTGTGAGGAATCACTCAATTACTTTTGCACTCTGCTGTTCTCTCAGCCATTACTAGGCAACAATGAAAGAGCTGCTCTTTGCTGCTACATCAGAGTGATATACAGCTCTAAAAGCACTTGCTAGTTACTGCTGAGGCTCCATGAGTGATAATGTTAAAGCAGCTACCATCGGTTTCTACAATACAAAGGGTCTGATTGAGGCAGTAAAACCTGTAGAGCTTGGTTCAGTGGAAAAAAAGACTTTAAAATGACAACAGCACTTCTGTGCAAGTAATATGTTCGTCACATGAAACATAAGGACAAGCAGGAAACTACAGGACACAATAACTGATAAATGTCCAAATTCACCAGGCGCCTTCAAGAATTTGCCCGCCTAATTATACTTTAAAATGAGCAGAGGCTCGAAATGATGGTTGATTACCTGACAGAGTGGCTAGCAGAGCGGACAAGTTTACCCACCCAGGCCTCAGTGTACTGGCATTTGGCTGGTGGCTACTGCTAATTTCCAAGCCTGATGAGAACTCACGTCTTACAAACAACAACAAAATTAAAAAGTAATCATGTGCGCCCAGGATGTTAAAAGGGCCACATCTAGAACATTCGGGATGTTTCAATCTCAGACAAAAGATGTACCTGAGCCAGAGAAGACCTCGGCCCGCTTCCCTCCAAGAAGCTGTCCCAGTTTGGCCAGTTGCTGCTGCTGCGGCTCAGACAGTCTGCTGGCCAGAAACACCACCTGCTTGCCCCTCCCGCTGTCGCTCACCTAGAACAGGAGGACACAAGAAGGCACTCAAGCATCAAGTCTACAACATAAAAAAATAATCCAACATTCACAGCTCTAAGGTCTAAGAATCTCAAAAGGAAAGAAAAGAACAAAAAGAGGTCTGTGTTGCATGCAATTCTTAGTTGTTCACACAGGCACTGGACTCTGTCCAGACTTATCAAAACTGGTTCTGGGCAAGAGATTCACCAGCAGCGGATTATCTTCTGAAAGTCAGGATAATGAAGTTTTTTTTTTTTTAATTTCCACCTCCTAGTAATGCCAGGAAAGACTACACAATATTTCTACCACTGTCAAGCAATCATAATTATTTTTGTATTGTGTTCTATGTTCTGTGATCCATGGATTCATTTTGTAATCACTAAATAAAACTAGGTAAGTAGAGTGCAGATCTCCTCCCGGTGTGTGTGGGGACACAATATCTATATAAAGCAGACAGTTGTTGTTGCTTTGTGTAACAAACGGTTGTAGAGAGGGTGAGAGGGGTTTTCCATGATGGCTTTGATCTTGTCCCTCATCCAAAGACCCGAGAAGATTAGGCAAATTAGTCCACTTACATGAAACAGTGATGGCTGTTTTACACTTCATTTCTTACAGTGGTGAAGCATCAGGCTGTTGAACCTATTTTAACCCCCGCTTGTTGACAGATCCCATCAGCCTCTGACACTTTTTACAGTGTTCGCAACGCAACGTGCCTCCAGGATTTTTTCACCCGAAAATCTCAGTTCTTGGAAATCAAAATCAAAAAATAGATGATTTGGTTATCCACATCAGGGCATACCATGGAGAGGCTGACTGAGGGGCTGACAGGTGCACTAGCAGGATGGGGTCCTTCTGAGGCTTCCTGGAAGATTTCCTGCATCTCTGGGCTCACTGCGTAATCTGCAGGCCGCTTTCCAAACAGATTCCTGTCAAAAAGAAAGGGAGAGTTTGTCTGAATTTCCAAACTCTAGTGGATAAACACAGAGCACTGGGCAATTGTGGGGTGCAACTACCTGGCTAACAATGCACACTGTCTGTTGACAGCAGCAACATGGACAGCCAATTACATTCAAAATGAATGACATCATGACACACTGACAAAAATATAGACCGGATGCTATTGTTTTGTCTATCAACAGTAAAAGGGTACTGTCTGGAACAAATTTAGTACATCTGCAATGTGGAATTGCAGACATATTTGCAGTAATTTTTTACCCTTGGTCTATGAAACTGCATGCCCTCCTGTCATGCAGTTGTTGCAATATGTAAAAAAAAAAATGACATGAGGATGTGCTTTTTTAGTTTTTTTACTGTTACAGTTATTTCACTATGAAGCATACCAACACTTTATCACACCATATATGTAGTGAAGGCTAAAAGCTAGTTTATCATCACAAAAGCATTACATCACACTACTAACACAATGAACTGCGGCCAATCCTTTTGTGTCACAAAAGGTATATTGATCAAACAGCTTATCTGCCAAAACGTAAATGTTGCAGCAAGTTTGAGCAAGCTGCATGAAGCAACGCCAAGGTCACCTTGAAAAAAGAGGGAGAGGAGAGAAGAAACGCAGAAAAGCATAGTGAAAAAGAAGTGGAGAAGAACCAAGCCCAGCAGGTCGTCACTAAAAGATTAGGCGTCAGCAAAGATAACACCTGGGGGACAATTAATAGGTCCACTGGTCCATAAAATATTTCATTTGGATTCATACCCCCCACCCACAAACATACACAAACAAACATAAAATGTCCCTGACGCTCGCACATATGCGCACACACGCGCAACACTGAGGGAAAGGCATCATTTTGGTTTATGCAGCTGCACGCCAGCAGAATATCTAAAGAAAAATAATAGAGCGTGGAAAATTGTGCGAGGGAGGTAAAGTCACAGACACTCTCCCACAAGCCTCTGCTTCTGTACACGTGTGGGAGGGAGGCAGTAGTGGTGGTGGTTACCCACTGTAACCATGCCTCTTACTCTGATCGGAGGGAGGGGGCTCATTTATCACCGGAGCTGAATACATAACAGCAAAAGTGCAGCACGTCACCACTGATTAACAACAAACTTTATCCACAGCCTAAGAGAGATCCTTTCTTCATATTATAAATATCACACCTTTTGTCCTACCTAATTGTTGTATGTGTTAATACATAACAAATCAAAAGCTGTCGCGGATCCTGATCTGTGGAGCAAATCCATGAAGACGACAGCAATTATAGGGAGGGTAATGTGCGACGGGCGAGACAAGACGATTATCTGTGGAGGATCCAATAAACTCCCCAGGAGGGTCGCTGCCGAGCCATCTGGATTGAGAAGACAGGTGACTCAAAACCTAATGGATCCAACACACATGCATATATACACAAATATAAAGTATTCAAACACGAGAAGCATATACATATACTGCATTCCCAGCGATGCCTTCTTTTGACAATATTGATTTCCCAACACTTAATAAAATGGTTATTACCAATTTGTGGTTAACCTAATCCACAGTTAAACATAGACCTTAAACCACTCTCTTATGTTTAAACTGACCCTTTATATTCCAAGTTTGTAGACACTGTAAAGCGCCTGGTATTTTCAAAGCTGTTACAGCAGATGTCTTGTAATGGTGACATTAGCTGTGCCATATATTGTGTGTGACAACTATCAAATCCATTAGCAGCTATGGCCCAGATTTTTATGTGAAAGAAGACATTCTCAGGCAGCTTACCTTTCTTCCTGATATCTTTTAGTACATCCACTGGGTCAAGGCAAGTGTCTATGTTTGTAGTTACCAATATTTGGGAGGATTGGCTTGAATTGTGCACATAAAAGTAAGGATTTTCTGTATAACTGCAGACTTCATGGCTGGTCCTCACTTGAGATTTGGGTACGAAATCTTAAACTAGGAGCAACTGGGAGTAATTGAGATCAGATATGGGTTAACAGCAAATACCTGCAGGGACCAAACATGTATGACTGTGCATAGAGAGTACCATAATTACCATAACACTGACAATTACCTATACAACTGAGGAAACCTGGGTGACCCCAAGGTCATTCTGAATGGATGGATGGTTCATTTTTCACGTTAACAGCAATGAATAGTGCTGAACAGCACATTTTAGCCTGTCCACATTTGTGGACATAGCATAAGCTTCCAACTGGCACCTTGCAGAGTGGTGCTGGCTTTCCAAATTTGCTGCAGTTACTAGACGCATAAACTTAAGTGATTAAGACCCACAGTCATGGTCCTGCTGTGCAGCTTTCCAAGAAAATGTTTATGACTATTTTTTAAATAACTGGGAATGATCATTTGTATAAAATACATCACTATTCACTTAGTCTATTGTAGGACTTCCCTTTGTATCCCTAATAAGCTTCCCACCAATGCAGATTTTTATGTAGCGGTGTAAAAAGATTCTACTTGGCAATCTCTGATATAGAGGAGAAACACTGAGAAAATACAGTGAAATCATTCAACCCTACTACACACACACACACACACACACACAAGCACAATGAAGATCTGCCGGTTTCAAACCTTGTGCTGTGTGCCAATCAATCCATTAGAGACCGCACTGGCTGATCCCTAGCTCTGTCTCTCACTCCAACTCAGCCTTCTGGGAAATAATATGTGATTGTAAATAGACCTGTGTGCTGTGTGTGTGTGCTGTGTGTGCGTGTGTGTATACATGTATGGAGGAGGGGACTTCATCGGTTGTGGATGACAGGGAAGGACTGCATTTATCTTGCATTGTCATGACAGATTGTCCCAGTCGCTGTCTCTCTTTTGCATTGCAGAGAAGTAGCAAGATAAAAGAGGAGTAAATCTGCTGTCAGTAGCCATAGCTGGTGTGACCCAGCCGCTGGGAACCATCAAACTGATGAGACAAATGAAATGAAAGAAGGAAGGAGGAAGAGAGTGACGGATATAGAAGGATGGCAAAGGGAGAGGTAATTGTCCAGCATGTTGGCCCTGACCGATTGTACTATCGATCACGCTGATTAACCACCATCCTCTCCATGGACGTCCTGCCATGCCTCCGCCATGCCTCTCTGAGGCCAAGAACGCTGAGATGGCATCAGCCAACCGCCCAGCAAATAATCAGTGTCCCTCACTGTTCTCCAAGCTATCCATCTACTGACAGCGCTTCCAGCAAGGGAGGGAACTAAGCCCTGGTCTGACTACTGAAGGGCTGCACGCCTGCTAAAAATGACAGTCAAAGTGTTAAGTATAAAACAGTGCTACAGTCTACGTACAGTACATGCTGGGAGGCTCCGTGCTGCAGCAGCAGCTTGGCGATGGCCACGTGTCCGTTCCTCACCGCATCATGGAGTGGAGAGTCATTCTCATAGCCCGGCGTGTTCAGCAGGGCACCTCGCAACACCAACACCTCCACAACCGCCAGGTGACCCAGGTTGCACGCCTCATGCTAAAACAAAACAGTGGAAAAGTTCAGTCGTCGGTATATTCTGTTTCTCTTAGATGCATTTTCCATCAGCTATCTTCAAAACATGCGCCTAATTGTTCCTGTATATTCATATCAGAGATCCTTTCTAAAGCATTCTCATAGTTATGTTGTAGGTAGAAGGAGGTAGACAGTTAAAATAGGTAAAAGCAGACAGGTAAAGCTATGATCAAGCTACACAAACTCATGTTACAAATAATATTACAATATTACAAATAATATTACATTACAAAGATTCAAGGTAATTTTGTAAATATGCAAATATCAGATTTTCAAACTAAACTATAAATTTTAATTAGTTTTGTAGAGTAGAACTTGAGTCAAAACAACTGAGTAGACTCCTTAAGTATTATTGTAATGCGGTATATTCTCAAATGAACACAAGTGAGATATAGCTCAGGGGAGTGTTTTGCAACCTTTTTACAGTTTATGTTTGCAACATGAACCAGTACTGAATTTGACATGGAGGATTATGCTGCAGGGAAAACAAGGTAATTGAAGTTCAGTGTGAGTGTGTTCCATTTGGGAAAGAGATTAAAATTCAATGCAAAAACTGCAAATTGTGCTTAAATACAGCTGTGTTCCTATGTCAAATAAACTGGGCAGCTGACAATGTAATCAGGAAGCGAAGATGGCTGCCACTTTTTGTTCCGATCGAGCCCAATTTCATCTGGCTCAGGTAGTCAAGGCAGTAAGCAGGAAGCATTTTAACTAGCCCCTGCTGTATCATCCATGTTGCTCTCTAAAAGCTTTGCTTCCCAATGACAGACAGGGATATTTAATTTCTTTGCAAACGTATTAAAACTGGAGGGTGTAAGCAATGGTGTAGTCAAACAACATTTTAATTTACCCAGCATTCAAAACCCGACTCTTTCCATTTCAATTCCATTTAAAAGAACAAAAGGAGAAATTGTTTAAAGTACTACATTTTAATATGGACACATGCCAACAGACGATCAATCCATTAACACATATGTATATAAGCCAAGAAGGCAAGTGCCAAACGTGATGCCAGCTCTTATCTGCCAGTACGACCTGCTTTGTATGGTCCAACCTTGGGGGAATTATTTGTATCAGTGCCAATGGCGTTATAGGAACACATGGTTATTTACTTGTCCTATTAACCAGGGGAAATCAAACTGAAACAATTCTGTCATTGTTTCCTTCCAAAAACGTAAAAATCGAAATCAGATTCTTAATGTTGCTTTAAGCATTTCAGTCTATAAGGCAATAGACAAAACCAGTTAGACGGGGGAAAAATGTTAATAACGCTGCACCAGCTGTCACCCTGCATCCTTTATAAACATAACATTCATTTAAACCCTGCTTACTGCATGTGTGGAAAAACACCCAACTCCACAGCAGTATGAGCATCATCCACCATGGTTGCATACTAACTAGGCAATTAACCTCCAATACACCCAGAGTGTCAAGAACAGAGGAGAGGGCAAGAAACCAGAAGAAACTTTGAAATCTTGACTGGGGTAGCTTTCCTTATTCATTTCTCACAGAATATATTCGCTTCAAAGTCTATAATAACTGCCATAATGTAAAATAATATTATCAAGTGTTTCCTGGCTCTCAGAATATTGGCTAGATTCAACACCGTTAAAATCACTTTCATTTCGGGATATAGGGACTTTTCAGGACATTTCTATTCCTCCAATAAATTGTTTTGTTTCATTTAATGACACGGTGGCTGAAAAAAGACTCAAGAGAATATATTGTTTAGACATAAAAGGAACAGATTTGTAACAGTTTGCCAGGACAGGAGAAACTGTTAGTTTTATGTCTAAACAATATTTTCTTTTTACATGGCAGAAAGTGAATCAAGCTATCACTTGTATGGATGTATTAGTCTAACAGCTCTGTGAGTGTCTACTGCTTTACCAGAGGTGTCCACCCGGCATTATCCTTCAAGTTGGGGTCAGCCCCTTGGTCCAGCAGCTCCTTGGCAGCCTCCACGTCTCCCTGTAGGACCAAGAGAGAAGAGCACAACTGTGGTCAGCATTCCAGACCTGTAAACACAACCCTTCAAACACTGCAGCTGATCCCAGAGCATAAGAGCCCCGCTGTTTATCAATCACGCTCAGCAGTGGGCCATTGATTACCTTGTCCAGGATCCAGAGAGGGATTACAGCTATGTTTACAGGGATTACTTTAAGACGGTTTATTCTCGCCGGGCCGCAGAATGGCTGTCTGATCATCTGAAGACTAATATGTTCAATCGAGGAAAAAAAAAACCCACAGCAAGAGATTTATACAAGCCGATTTGAGCTGGATGCAACGCACGAGGCGATGCCAAGGAAAACTGAAAAATAATTAAGAATATAAAGAGCCCGGGTTGGCAACCTCCCCTCGCATTGTTTTTATTGTACTATTGATGCGTCCGTCAAATTCTCAGTCAATAAAGCCTTTTCCTATAACTGTGTCACTGACATAAATTGCTGAATTAAATGAATTATTCTGAAATTTTCTCAACCTTTATAGCAGCTAGATGCAGTGGAGTCTCTCCCTTGTGGTTCTTCTTCATGAAGGCAGGGCTCCCCGAGGCAGGCCGACCAACAGATGCACCAGGGGAGCGGGGGGATTTTCTCTCCACAGAGGACAGGTAAGAAGGGCTGTCTCCCTGCTCCTCTCTGAAGCTTTTGGTTCTCCTGCCACGCCTAGGAGTGACCAAAGATGGAGATCCGCGGGGGGTAGGAACCATCTCTTCCACTGATTGTGTCTTCCGGCCAAAGGAAGTCCTGGGTCTTTTTGGGGTGCTTTCTAAAGCAGATTTGTCCTCCACTCTGGATCTTTTCGGGGAATGCTTAGGAGATAATTTGTGCTGTTTTTCAGTACCCTTGCTTCGTTTGGGGACGTCCGCAGACAGAACATCATTCTGGAAGGGACTGGCTGACATGTTCTGATCGGGATGGGCTTGATCCTCTGGGACTGTGATGCTGCATCCAGACAGACTCCCCTTAAGGATGCTCTTGGTGGGGCTAAGAACATTGGTGCATCCCTCTGGCATTGCAGGCTGAGGGTCCTCTGACGAGACACCAGGGCTCATGAAAGACACTCTTTTACTGGACCTTCGTTTCTCCTCAGCGCAGGCCTGCCCCTCTTCCCTTGGGGCCTCTTCCTCCTTGCTGATCCCCCACTGCTGGTTTATGGTCTCCAACTTCTTCTCCTTCATCTTCTTCTTGGTCTGTCTGCGTGTCACCTGACTGGGTCCATTCACCACCAGTTTTCTGTTGGCAGCATTTTTGGACCTCTTCTTTTTGTTTTTGTCAGTGTTGGATCTTTGAGGACAGGTGGAGTCAGAGTCTTGGGAGGAGGACTGGAAGTTGAAGATGGACAGGTCTGTGCTTTGAGCCGTAATGGTGTCTGGCTGTGCTAAGACTGTCTCTTCAGGAGACTTGTTGTCTGGTATGGTGACCTCTGACAGTTTTTCCACCATGCAGCGTACCTTGCGGCTGCGGGGACTGAACCAGATCTTGAAGTTCTTCTTGTGCTTTAACAGAGAGCTCTCTGGCTGCATTTGCTTCTCCGCACAACAGGAGTCTGCAAAGAGGTGTGGAAAAGCAAAAGGTCACAGAGTTGACTGAGCCAACATTACAAGTAATGGCTGATTTATACTTCAAAGTTGAACTGTCACTATAGCTACGCTTTAGTTGTCTAGGGTGATGAAAGGATTTATAGTTCTGCAATGTCAAGTCTGTGTGTAGATCATTGAAACACTAGAAAGCAGTGTCACATTTTTAATAATTCCATGCTAACAAAGCCCAGATAAAATCAGAAACTGTATTTTCACTCTTTAAAAAAGTGCGTCTACTGTCAGAGTGTAAACCCACGTTTTTAGGAATTTCTCACCAAGAAGTGCAATCTCTATATTTTGGGAATATGTAAAAAATAACATATTTGCAAATCTCCTCAGCTGTTGTCTCTTTGGTCAGCTCCATGTTACTTTAAGTATGAGTGGAAATCAATCGAAACACAGTGGAGGAACTACAAAGCGGACAAGTGGACCAGTAACTGTTCTTGCCATCTTGTGTTGCCCTAAACACAGTTACATGTCTGGGTGGCACTTTGACACAGAGATATGAATCTGCCTTAAGGTCTGTGCTACACTTTATCATTATTGACTTATTGCTGTGATTAAAAAAGCATATTTGTCAAACTGTGGCATCACTACAGGTAATAAACAGAATGGAAACCTCAATTTACCACTTGCTGAGGTGACGAAATAACAAAACTTTTTGATTATGCACCGCCACTGCCATGTGAAAGAAGCTGAAAAGCAGCCTTTTGTTTTAGCCTCATTTCCACGCCAGCTCACGCATGTGACCGGTTGCCTGCAGTTTAGTTCACGTCTTTGTAATCCAGAAATCTGTCCTGCAGGGTTAGATACACTCCCTCAAATTCTGATACCTGCTGATTAACTGAGCCATCACACCATGAAGCTGAAAGCTGCAGGACTAGGTGAAGCCCTGGTATTCTTTGTCAGAGCTCAAATCTACTTGCAAGCTAAACACCACCATGGCTAATTGCATTGCATAATTACTGTCATTACAAGGATGCTGGATGGGAGATAAGGATAAAATACTGCAGGAGCAAGCCACTAATGCTATCATTCAGAGATTAGATTGCAGGAGGAAAATGTTAAATGTTTCAGTCAACAACTGATAGAAGGATGTGTGGGTCGATGTGGGGAGCTGGATGGATAGATGGATACATGAAAAGTAATGGAAAGGAAGCAGGGATAGAAAGGACAGCCTGTTCACTATGTTTTTCTGCTGTCTACCTGAGTTTTTTGTGGGATTCAACAGGGACTCCAAACTGCAGAAGAGGTGTGTGATATTGCTGAGCTGCCTGTTGATTTGGATGTCCTTCACCCACGCGGGGCTGTGACAAACTGCACAGCCATCTCCTGCCCGAGGGCCAGCACAGGACCTAAGCAATAAACATATATTGGCTCGGAAGTCCACTTCACAATTCAATAAAAAAACAGAAATACACTGAGAGAACAAACTCTTCTGAGCAGTGACATCTGGTCTTTCAGTGATAGAAGGTGGATGTTAAAACCTTGTTTTGATTTCTCCCTTTAAAACCAGTCAGTCATGAAGGGGAATAAGTTACATTAAATGTATGCCTTTAGAGAACTGAGATACTCACTGCATAAAAGGAAGTACAGCTTAATATTAGAAAGGTATTGCTAATATAATTTCTACACTCAGTGTAAACCAGTTCGTAATATTTCATCTACTTTGAAAATAAGACCCTGAACGAAGATATGATCCATAAGTAGCAAGGCTCCATAAGCGGAGCAATATGCAGCAACTTCCAAATTTTCTAACTTTGATGCCACGGTGTGCCATATTATGTTATTTTACTCTCTAATTATGACACTTTCACCTACCTAATTATTTTTTCAGCAAATTATTTCTCCATTGCCTGATTTTTACCTCCCCTTGACAACTGTGCTCTAAGTCTCACCTCATAATTTACAATCTTAAAATTTCATTAATTTGATAATGCCTTTACATAACCCACAAAAGCAGACATTCAGTGCATTGCCATCTTTTGTTTTTATTTAGAATTACATTTTAATCAAAAAGGTCAAAGCTCTCCCTATGCTTGCTGAACATAAATTTTGTGTAGTAAACGTTTTTTAACAACTAACTGCAGATTCCTCAATTAAAATGAAGAGATAATCGCTCTTTTGAACATGTAGACAACACTGTGTTCCTTTACTAAAAAATACACGAGAAAGCCTGGCACATGTATTATGTTAGCCTTGTTTCACTAAACGACTGTACTCTGAGAAGCTCCAACACCGGTTCTCAGCTAACGACTGTGCATCTGTCTGGAAATTGCTCAGGCAGATCACCAACTACAAGCCTAAAGCCCCCCACTCCATCAACGACCAACGCCTAGCCAACGACCTGAACGAGTTCTAGTGCCGCCTTGAGAGACAAAGGGACAGTCCTGTAACCATCCCCCACAACACCACCCAACAGCTCCAACTCCAGTCACCTCCACCAATGCTCACCTTAATGCCCCCCACCCCCAGTGACGACTCTTTCCATCCAGGAGAGGGACGTCAACAAACTCTTCAGGAGACAGAACCCCCGAAAAGCAGCTGGACTGGATTCTGTCTCCCCATCCTCTTTGAAGCACTGTACTGATCAGCTGTCTCCAGTGTTCACAGACATTTTCAACACCTCACTGGAGACCTGCCATGTGCCAGCCTGCTTCAAGACCTCAACCATCATCC
>OMKZ01018858.1:0-14987 GCA_900302535.1 Neoniphon sammara
CGCCCCCTGTGCTGCCTGAGCCCCAGCCTGGTTCTGGTGGTCCTGCTGCTGCTGGAGCTGCCTGATGGCCTCATCCAGAACACTGCTGCGTCTCACTGCTACCTCCTCATGCTCCGCAGTCTGCTGGCTGATGACCTGCTCCACCACCTCACCGTCACCTGGAGACAATACACAGGAAGACGTGGAGTGTGAGGGGATGGTAGTGGAGTCACAAACCATACGCTGGCTGTAGCTTTTCAACCATTTTGGCAGGCAACCATTCACTATTCAGAGGTACTTTTGCATCCTGAAAATCTAGTTGTCTGGTAAAGTACACTGTGATTTCTGGTCTGTAGACAAAAATATTGGCTCACTGATAAATTAAGTGCTAATTCCATATTTTTTGTCAGTTGGGTCTAAATAGTCCCCATTTGCACAAGAAAAATTATTGCAGCATGGGAAAAAAGCTAAGACATCAATTTCTAGTGGAATTTAAGTTGGCCTCTCGCTATTAGCCTGAATCAGAATCAACCTTTAAAAGAAGCAGTTCTTTCCACCAGAGGTCACTTTCCTCATCAATGAACTCAGATGCATTCTCAGATGTAGTTTTGTACACTAACATATACAAAATATGATACACTGCTTGACTACATTTTTCAAACAACAATCTTGAGGTTCAAAAGCTCATTCCAAAAAAAGACACGTCAAATTTCTGCAGGTTTTCCAGCTGCAAGTAAGACATCTCTTATGATGTTCACCAGATAAACGCTAAACAACTGTTCTGACTGAGGACATGCGTATAGATACTTACAAATGCTATATTGATTAATAAGGATTACAATGCCACTGCTTTTGCATCCTTCTCTGAAATGGAGCAACATTAGGGGCTGAAAAAGTTGGGGTATTATTGGTATTATTTAAAATGATAATCTTCTTTTCTTAAATCAGAAAACTGTACTATGAAAATGACAAAAAAAAATGTATCCAAGTGAAAGTGAAGATACAGTCTGTCACTTCCTAAGAGCAACTTCACTACAAAATTTGCTTAAGTAGAAACAGTTATGCATCAATTTAAATAGCTCTAATCATAGTGAAATTGCAGCATGTGTGTGGTTAGTTCTGTCCTTACTGGTGGCTACGTATCCCAGCTGGGGAACCAGGTGCTCATCTGCAATGTTCTCCCGTCCTGGGACAAGCCTCTGGTACCTAAGGGGCAGGTTTAAAAATAAATCAATATTCAAAAACACAAATAGAGCACTACAGTTCATTATGTAATATATTCATGGACTTTGTGCTGTTGATCCTTTCACTGTCGATCAACGTAAAGACAAATCATCTGGCCTGGCTATAAATTCATATGGAAGACTGTACTGCAGTTGTATCTCTGATAGGTAGTCAGCGCTACCTGGGTGGATGTGGGTTCCCATCCACGTCCACCAAGAAGGGTGGGGGCATGAGATGGGGCGCCTGCTGTGTCTGTTCATCCAGCACGAAGCCGTTGGTGTCCCGAATCAGCGGTCGGTAGTCTGTATGGAAGAACACCTGGTCTGGAAGCTGTGCAAAGCCAGGCAGAAAGAGAAGCTTTCGTTAACCTCTAGAGATGCACACGACCCATCAAGATACTTTTGGGGTACAGCGAACTCCTTAGTGATGGTGGCATCAGCATTTATATAGTTATTAATTCATACATTTTATGATCTGTTGACAAGTGAGACTGACAAATAAAGAAAATCAGGGGTGTAACAATATTAATGCAGAATTGAAATTTATGAAAAATGTATGTTCAATAGTGTACTGAAATTCAAAACTGTTTTGTCAACATCCTTGTGCTGCCATCATTTAAATATGAGCAAAACGGACCTAGAGAACCCCCGTAGCTACATGGCTTTCACATAGCAGTGGCGATATATGGTTTGTGTAAAGATGTGATGCACATGTGAGATTTATTCTTGCCTTCTCATAAGGCTTGGAACTGCCAAAGCCAAAGATGAGCAGATGGCCGTGGGAGTCTGTGCAGGCGAAGCGCTGGCCATCGGGGGTGAACTTGCAGTCAAAAACGGCTCCATGACCCTGGCCTTCAATCTGTATGAAAAGACACACAATTCCCCCAATTAAGAAACCAAACCCAGCACAATGTCAGCTGTATTTAAAAAAAAAAATTCATTTATTCAACAAGTTTCTATTTGATCACCAAGTGTAGCTCTAGATGATTTTGTCCCATATGCAGGTCACTACAATGACCAATCACACTGGTAGAATCTCATGGTTTTGTGTTTTCTCAGATGTGTTTCCTCCCCTGACTGTGCAGAGGAACAACCTGTCAATCTGTACATTTGACAGACAATCACATCGGCCAGCACAGACAGATGGAAGCTGAAAACAAGCAGCATGAGGAGGTAAACACTCAGGAGGGAGATGCGGGTGACCTCCTGACAGTTAAGGGACATGCAAACATTCAAGGGAATATTGTGTAACTCATTAAGGTTTGCCCCACACGGACTCAAGTCTGATATTTTACCTTGTTGAAATAGTGCTGTTTACCATACCATGAATCCATGTGTATCATAGTATAGCATACAGGTTAGTAGTACTATAAGTTTGTAGTTAGTTTATGTTTATGTTGTGGCACTGCTGTATGTACCATGTCGAGTACTGGTAGTTTACCATGTTAAAGTAGTGCTGTGTGTTTGTCCCTCGCAGCAGGTCCCATATGAAAACATTCCCATCATGGCCAGCAGAAAGGATGATCCTGGGGTCAAAAGGGTGCGGTTCCAGGACAAACACCTCGGCCTCATGACCCTGCAAGTAAAATTCTTGTTAGCTTCGTATGATACGATAAGATGGGACTTCAGCTGATTTTCTTCGAAATAGGAGTGGTGACAATTGCGTTCACACAAGAAGGCTGTGGTATCCACCATATTAAGACTGAAAATGAACTCCCTACCATTAGCAAAAACAAAAATGCAGTTGGCTCATCTTCACCTAATTCAACCGAAACTCCTGATGTCATATCAACAAAACTAGATGCATCACAGCACAGATATATAAAGATTGACTCACTACCTGCTTACATTCAAGACATGATAATCTTGCCTGTCTTTGACACAAGATCATCTTCTGGTAACTTCAGTAATGATAATATGCTGCCTAGACAACATCAATTCTCAAGAAAATCAAACACTGATTAAAATTAACTAAAGACAGCATAACAAACTGTATCCTCTAGGTTTTAAACTACTGTATACAGATTGCATTTCACATATGCAGCTGCAGAAGTTTACTAATGCTACCAAGCAAGATGGATTTACTGAGTGAAACACGACATAGATCACAATTACTTTTAGGATATGTAGCAGCTGTCCTGTGTAGGAGTTCCACACTTTGAGGAGATGGTTGTTAACGGCTGTGATGACTGTATTGTCATGGCGATCCCACGCCACCATGGTGACGATGGGTTTGAAGTAGCTTTCCTCTTCAGATATTTGTTCAGCACTGAAAAGACAAATACATCAAAATAGCTGCATTTAAACATGTTGCACATAAAAAAATCAGTACATCAATGTCAAATTAATTGTGATACAATGGCATAGTGAGTATATATAATGTAAATGAAACAATTGGTAGCTTCTCTCCACAGCAGTGAAAGAGAGTTGTTAGTGTAAGTGTTTCTCAAAATTAAGCACACATTTCCCATAACCTCCTCTGTTTCTTATTGCAGTCAGGATGTTATTAATTCTCCCCTTCTCCAGAATCACTCTGCAGGACACGATCCCTCAAACCAAGAGCAATCTATTGCAATAACTTGTTTCACAATCAGCAAAACACCTGAGATATCATACTGATTTCATGGTTCTATGATGCCTCTGACAAACAGCCCTTACTGAGTTGACTGAAGAGCTAACTGGAGTCCAGTTTAGGTAAGATGGTAAGGTGTGAGTGGCAGAATCACACTAGAGAACTGGTTCAACACATCTCTTTGTGCCATTAAATAATCACTGCCTACCACAAGCTACCTACAAAACTCAACCTGGTGATAAACAATGCAAAATGCAATGGTGAAGCCAGTAGAGGACGCCGGGCTTCTCAGCTATGGGCTTGTTTGTTTAAAGTAATCATATCTATACCTCAACATGAGGGCAGTGATGGTTAATTAATGTAAAAATGCTACACATAGAACTTTTAAATGAAGAACATAACCAGTGGATTTGTGAGCAGCACAAATATAAGGGCAGCTCACAGTCCTTTTTTTCCACAAATTTCACAGATTTAAGGAATAAATGAACAAGTTTTAAATTAACACACAGCACCCGATTCTACACAATGAAAAAGACTGAAAAAGAGCAGAGTGGCATTTCTGTTAAAAAAAAAAAAAAAAGTATAGTTACTACTGTAGTGA
This sequence comes from Neoniphon sammara, assembly GCA_900302535.1. Taxonomy (NCBI): domain Eukaryota; kingdom Metazoa; phylum Chordata; class Actinopteri; order Holocentriformes; family Holocentridae; genus Neoniphon; species Neoniphon sammara. The sequence goes on from OMKZ01018858.1 coordinate 4,376, forward strand.
GTAAAAAAAAAATTCCTTGGCAGGCTTTTTTTTTTTAATCAGCCATTGGCAAGAGAGCCAAGGTCAAACATCACCAGTGCTCCTCTTTATAAGTTTTTAAGCACCAAAAGAGGAGTTTGGAGGACACCCCTGAATATGAACAGCTGTCACAGCTCTGCGTGGTAAATGATGTAGCATCACTAAAGAAAGCTAGAAGTGATGTGACATTATCATGAACTGGTTCAAAAAGGAAGACAAGTCACTTAAGACTAAAGCTTATATGCAGTCTGATAACTGGACAAATGAAAAAGCTCTACATACACTGTCCAAGACAACAACAAATCACTGCACAGTCAACCCACAATGCACAGCCTTTAGTCCAAATGTTTTTCTCACTTAAATTTAATTAAATTGCTCCAGGTTCACTTAGAAGCGCTCTGGCATTACCTCTCTCATGTTGACCTGGGAGAGTACCCAAATTCAATTAGGGCGTTCCCACTTGCCCAAACCACACATACCAGGGGAACAACACTCCAAATTTAATTCAATTGCTCTGAACATGGCAGGTATGAAAGTCCCTTCAAAGATCATTCAGCACTTTTAGATACTATCTACAATTATGTGAATGTGACCCTCTTATTTTTAAAATTAATTGTAGTTTTTTTATGCACTATATGTCCTTATTTCATATATGCCCCAAAAATGAAACCACCAGTGAGGGCACAAAAAACAAGAATCTTCCAAACAAAAAAGACCACATCCACCCACACTCAAGCACAAAATGCTAGTGAGTCCTCACCCTGGAAGAGTGGCAGACATGTTGAGCAAGATGCACCTCCACTGCTGGCGCTGATGGAGCTTCCAGATCCGGGCCGTTCCATCCCGACTTCCACTCACAAACCTGAAAGACAGGACAACAACAACAACAAAAGATTTACAAACATCATCTTATTGATCATTTCATTTATATCGCTATCGCTAACATGACAAATACATAGGTGAGGTATTTGAGCAATTACACCAAGTTCATTATACCTTTCTCCTGAGTGGCAAAATTGGATGCTATCGACTTTGTCCTATAAATAGAGCAGAAATATGAAAAGTGATCAGAAGTCATCGTGTCACACTTTATTGTTGAATGTTTCCTGCGTCGATCATTTGAACAAGAACTAGAATACAGAGCTGAGAGTTTATGTGAACGTGTATGTTCAGCGTGGTGGTACAGCACTGTAAGAGTTCATCAGCTCTCGAGAGGCCTGGGTTCATACCGTGTGGTCATGGAGCTCCGATATCTTTTCTGGATTCCCACATCCCAAGTAATATATTCTGATGACATCGTCAGTACTTCCTGTTGCTAAGAACATACCACCTAAAAAAAAAAAAAAATCAAAACAATCCTGCTGTCAGTTTTGAACTCAAGATTCTGAAAATTTTGACCTTTACCACTGAAATCTTTAAAAGGTACAATAATACACTTTAGGGCTGCAAGTAATGATTGTTTTCATTGTCAATTAATCTTTTTAAATAAATATATAATTTATTAATAATTTAGTCTATAAAGTACTTATAGAAGGTTACCAAAGCCCATTTTCAAATTGCTTCCTTAGTCTGACCAGCAGTCAAAACAACCCAATTTATTACATTTATGATGATACGAACAGAAAAATAAGCAAATCTGATCTTGGGGAAGGTGCAATCAGCAAATGTTTGGGATTTTTACTTAATGACAAAAACAATTCATCAAAATTATAACTGCTTCATTTCCTGCTGATGGACAAGCTGATTAATCAACTAATTGGTTCACATCTAAAGACAATTCAAAGCAAACAGTACTTGCATACAGTATGGGAGGTTACCAAGGATGATCACTTACCTGGACTGAAGGAGGAGCACACAGTTTGAACTCCTGGCCTTGGTCTCTCGGTAAACTTGTGTGGCCGATCACTTTAAAAGGTAACAGGAAAAATGTTATAGATTTAATACAAAACAGCACTTACACATAAAATCCACTGGCAAAATACTTCCAGTGCAATACACTAGTATGGTATGATTAGTATTGACTAGAAGGCCTAGCTGTACATCAACAACTGCATATTAAAGTTTCATCTAATGGGCCGCTGAGCTTCAATGGGACATATGTGATTAAAGTTAGGCCAGATGCTACTGTTCCTGTCAGTTAAAGCTCATCTACAATCTCTGAGCAAGGCAGTGACAGCTAGTTGTTCAGTGCATATTAACACCACAATAGTTTAATTTTTTATTGGGTAAATTTCATCTGGTTGCTTACTATACAACCAAATGCTATGAATGCTTTTTGTTTTCATATACCTTATGCCACTGCATTAGCCATAAAGCCGCCAGTAAAAACTGCAAATCCACTTTGGCTTCTCTTCCATTTTTAGCTGTAGGTCTACCACTAATTTCCATAAGCAAAACTGACATTTTCAACTCCTATTTGCATAATAGCCTGCAGCGCAGCTAATAAAAACGTGTAAGGAGTCTTGTCAGTTTGTTGACTGAAATACTCCCAAACCAAAGTACGTTTTATTTCAATATCCATGATGTGAGGAGGTTTCCTTTGACCCCTTAAGTGAAATGCTGGTCAGATTACTAGGCCCTTATTTGCTCATTTTAAAATGACATTTCCTCATGAGCCACAGGAAACAAACACATGACATAACACAATGCTATATGTTCGATATGTACTTGACTTTTATTGATGTGATCATATATAAAAGTACTATTTACTCTTGATAACTCAGAATGTCCCCATTTCATAATCATGATTATTTAACTGGGACCACTCACCCAAAGTTGATGTTATTGGCATCCCACTGCCAGAAGCAGACAGTAGCATCAGTTCCAGTGGACAGCATGTAACGTTTTGAGCCCTTGGCAAACGGTGAGAACTGAAAACACAAGCAGCTGTCAGATCAGGCAGATCAGACCTGCATTACTTTCACATATGCCAAGACATAAATTCTGCATACAAGTATGGGATCCAATATTAAGTTTTCAATCACACTGTCCTTATCAGACCAATGGACGAAAGATCTTCTGGCCTCCGACAAAAAATCTTTTCAAAAATCAATCTGTCTCCTAGTTACTACACCTTCCTACCCCTTAAAATATTCAGGAATCAGACATCTGCATGACCTTAGTCAAAACCAAGCACCAGTCAAGCCAGCAATTATCTCATTTTCTGAAAACAGGCCGAGTTGGATCAAGTATCAGACCAACAAAAAAAAAGGCATTCAATTTAATTTCCCAGCTATACATTAAACATTTTAAGGGCTGCACCAAGAGATCTGGCAAGTGCTGGCCTGATCAAGACAGTGACTGACTGGTTCACTGACCCAGAATGACTTTTTACCAGGCCAGCAGTGCATCTATAATGTCAGACTTGAATATACAGCAAAAATAGACCACAGATGACAGTATTTAATGTAAGGTCTGGATGCTGGATATGGCTGAGAACTGCATAATGATACAGAGCTGTATATATTGTGTAACGATAATATTCACAGATGTAGTGGAACACAAAAAGGCAGGAATAGTACAGAAAGACTATTGCCCCATTAGAAATGTATGAGAGTTGCATATAGAGGGACAGAATTTCATCAACTGCCAATTTTCTGCTAAAGCCATACAGAGGTTGGCGAGGGCCATGGCCAATTTAACATATCCAGAGCAGAGGGATGACACTTGCATGTAAGACATCATTCCTAATATGTCCAGGGGAAATTTGCCCAGGCGCATTTACATTAGAAATGATACAAAGGGTGGAGATAAATGCACTTTAGAAAGGATACTGTATTATCATGGCACAGTTTTCATTACCTGAAGGGAGGTAATGGATCCACTGTGCCCCTGCAGCACAGCCACAGGGGCGCAGGTACGAAGGCACCACACACGGATGGTCTTGTCACAACTGCCTGCGGCGATTAGTGTGTTCTCATAACTGACCGCCAAGTCTGTGATCTCTGCAGAGTGTCCTCGCAGCGTTGAATGAAGCCTTCCATCAAATGAGGACCATATCTTCACCAAACAGTCATCTGAGCCCTGGGAAAAAAAATAAAATAAAATAAAAAGTATTAGTAAAATAACCCGTGGTGAAAGTGATAAATGGTGCCATTGTGTTGAAGTATTTCTCAGTGCGCAGCGCAGCCAAAACTGTTTCTTATGACTTCTTTTGGTCTAGCATATTGGCATTTTGATCAGAAGACAAGTTTGAAGTAACAGCTTAACAGAATAATAGTAGAATTATTTGTTTTTGGTTCATTAACATGACCGGTTTACAAAGTAGAAACATAATTTGATGCAGAAACTAGCATTCAATGGCCTCTGTGCTGCTTGCAGACTTATCTCTCTCATTCTATTCCTGAAAACATCAAAAACATGCAGACTCAGGCTGCTTGAGAAGTGTCAAACTGTAAGGTGAGAATAAATATACTGTCTCTTTTGGTAGCAAAAGAACAAAATGTAAAGTAAAGATTCAAAAGCAAATGATATTGTATTTATACTCTCAGCCTTTTAAAGCGTTGGATTACAACCCTCGAATAAGCTACACTGTGTCTCTGCAAGTTGTTTTGATGCAGTGAAGAAGAGAATGGGAAGTTGTGGCATCTGGAAGTGACACAGAACAGAAATATAGACTGTAAGTGTGGTATGTGAGTGGGTGGAAAGGTGGCCAAGTGGTAAGTGAGACCTTCCTGTAACCAAAACAGCACAGGATCGATCCACATAGCAGCCACACTTGTCAATCAACAGATGCATTTCCAGTCAAAGTGTTGTTGAACAAAATACTGAACACCTACCTGCTTTCTAACTGTCACTCTGTGTAAGACATTCAGCCAAATTTCGAAAACATGAACATGATGTATTTGAAACTCAGTTTTTCCATTTATGATAATCAATGTTGCAAATGAGCAAAAGGCAAAATTAGACCAGTATTGTCCTCTGAAACTTTGTACACAATAATCCCCACTGAGTAAAGGGGGTACTTTGACATATTTTTTTAAACTTACAGTGAAGATCCTGAGACCGGTGCGATCAAATGCAATACAGTACACTGCAGACAGATGCCCCAGGATCCGCCTGTGCAGCCGCATGTGCTGATAGTTGCTGACAGGATTGATGGAGGTGAAGCGCTGAGTTCCTGTTAGCTCTCTCCCTCTGTGAACCTCCACTGTTGACAATAAGTTGTCAATGATCAGAGGTCAAGCATAAGGGTGCACAGGGCAGGAATATTGTGATGGAAAACCGCATCAAGTTAACAGCCATCAGTCCTGTGATAGTGCATGCAGCATAAAGTGAGCATAGTGAAGGAATTTTCATTCATTCTTTGGGTTTTACCAATACGATTTGAAGTATCCCTGCACACGTTTTTGGGTGCGCCTGTTACCAAATTACTAGTGCTGAGAGTTCCGGCATGTGTACTAGTCCACTAGTCATCTACACAACACAGGAAAATAAAAAAGGGGCCGGGCCTACCTAGGTGTGGAGGGTTCTTGCAGTTCAAAGGCCTCTCTGGTGGTCTGCCCCTGTGAAGGGCTGCATATGATGAAGCTTTCAACCGGACACAGTCCCGGTCTGAAAAACAAAATGCAATGTCAGGATTATTGAGCTGTTAATACCAGCTACACGACAAAAAGCTTGGTGAAAGGTTTTGACCTTGCACAAATCCAGGAGACTATTCCAAATTTTGTTTTGTGTAAAACTCAATATTCATCTGTATCAGTAGAACAATATGTTGCTTCTGTTAAGTACTGCCAAGGGCTGATATTTCCCTGTCCAGTTTCAACAACCATTTCAAATCCTTACACCCAGAAACATACAGTACATGCATGGAACCCTGATTGTGTACCTTTTGCTTTTCGAAGCATTGACTGCTTCCCAGACCCCAGGAGAGAATGGACACCTGGGACACATGATGGCACCTCTCTGTCAAGAAGTGGTCCAATCTGCTTACATATCTGGAGCAAATGATCTGGTGCAATATGTTTATTGGCTGCAACCTGTCAGGGAAAGTGGTGTTACAATACTGAGTACTGTTTATTTATACAATCATTCATTTTTCCAAAATATTTAAGACCTTGTTCTGTCAACATGACTGAGTATAAACCTGCAATAATCATAAAAACAATAGCACTATAGTTTCAATGTAAATTTGAGACATTTCAAGACCTTCTTCATGCCAGATAAAAGAAAATGCAAGATCAATTTCACAGTGAAAAAATGTGACAAAAATTTTATCAGAAAATGCAGCAAGTCTAGGGAACTGGGCTGACTTCACATCTGAAAATCAGTACACCAAGAAGCTATAACATTTGTAAGACCTCTAGTTGAATAGGACTTAATTATACATTTAGCTGTACTGAAAAGTTTTCTTGATCTTGAATTTAGATTATTATCAATTGGTGCGTTTAAGATTTCATAAACACTAAACAGCACTGTATGGATAAAGGCCCGATAAGTCATTTCTTATGCCTTCATGTGCTTTTGAACCCATTCACCACTGGACTGTTTTCCAAGAGGGCGTGGCTTCTTATGCAAAACGCATTCCTTATATAGACCAATCACAGCGCAGGTCACATGCAAAATAACGTAGAGACAGGGCATCTCGGCCTCTGATTGGTTAGCGGAGCCGTCTTGACATAGCGACAAGCCAAAGTACCCACCCTATCTGCAGTACAACACTCGAGCTAAACAATATAAATCCCTCTATCGAAATACTGCTTTTTGTGCAACCCTATCAGGGTTCATTGTGACAAACTAAGCAACAGTTAATGAGTTGAGATCATGTCAACGATTCTGACACACAAAATCTAAACAATGGTCCAACAAGGAAGGAACAAAGAGCGTAAACAAGAACCAAGCATGGGCACGAAGCCCTCTGTCACAAGACAATAACAGACCACCGACAATGACTTAACAACAGATTTAAGTTTCATCTCACCAGATCCTCATATGTTCTTGGGTGCTCGTTCCCCTGCCAGTCCAATCTCTTGGGTAAAAGCTGTCGAAAACAGAGACTGGGTAAGCGAAATAATCGTGGAAAATACAACCAGCTACAAATTAAGCTAGTGAAAACGGGTGATGTCAAACGGGTGAAACGTACACAGAGATATTAAAAGTAGACTGAGCGAGACAAGTTTTTTGCTCTAGACTCAGTCGGGACCGAGGCATAGCTAGCTAGCAGATACATGCAGCACAGACAGTGGGAATATACACACCTGATATTCCTCTAGTTCGCTTGCCAGGACCTGCAACAGATTAAAAAGAGGTGCATCAGATAATACGCCTCTATTAACTCTATTATCAACTGCTTAACTATTTTGAAATACAAGACATTGTTCCAGTCAAGGCACGCCAGCTCACCTCAGCCGCTCTCCGACATGGACCCGTTGTTAGAAAACGAGAGATCAAGTAATAGAGCTCTGCGGATGAACAGAGAGGAAAGAAATCCTGAAAACAACTGGGATATCAATTAACACCAGCGATATCGTTGGAAATTGAGCTATCAATTAGGTTACTTGTGCGGCTTACCCGACTCAAGGAGCGAAATGTTCCGATTTTTGGCCATTGAATCGGCCGTGATTTGGTGGGGCGAAACAAATTTTAGACTAACTTTATGACTACAGCGAGTAGGATATATTTATTTAATTTCGGTTACACAGCTCTGACCCCCCTCCACGGTTGCTCCCGCTTTCTATTCAGCCTGTTTTCAGTCGCCATTGGAAGGATGAGGCCTCAGCGATACGAGTTACTTCCGCCACAGCAGAGGAAACAGGAAAAAGGGGGTGGGGAGGAACGGTGTCTTAACAAAGACAAAGTGAAGCGTTTATAGATAATCTTACATTATCTTCGTGTGTGTAGCACAAAGTCATAATACACTTTTATAGTCCCAGGCATTAAAAATAAATAAATACGTTTACATGCTAAATCGAATTTATAACGGAATCCCCTTTTTAGCAACCAAGGTCGGGGGTTCTGCTGGTGACGTCATACGTAATCATTACCAATTTGCTTTATCACTCTTTGTACCTTAATCAATTTGTATCCATCCCCCTAGAGCAAAAAGTTGCTATTAGGACTTTTGGTATGTATGTAGTACTGAAAAGTGAATTTACAATGACCCCACTTTTCTTTATCGCCTTTTTTCTCCCATAACAGGCCTATCACAAGTGCTATTATTTTTTAGTTTGTTTTTGTGATGCCAAGTTTGTATATATAGCCTGTTTGTACAATTCCTCATCGTAAAAGTCTGACCTTGTAGCCTAAACGATTTGTTCAACACTTTTCATAACAAGCCATACGTTCTCTCTTGCTCAAACCCAATTTATGGTTTGCCAGCAGAATTTAATATCAACGTTGACTGGCTACATTTTCCAAGAATGAAACACAATATTGCACTTATTTTAAGTCCCCATAAAATTACTGATACCACAGTACAAAATGACAAACTCAATCACTTAAACTATGGCATGCCACTATTATTTTCTTTGTTGAAAATTGGATGTTCAAATGTATTTAAATGATGAAAAACATGAGAAATTACATCAATTTTTATTTGCCATTCATAACCAGTCATACCAGTCATAACAAACAGCTAATAAAAAACAAAACAGAGAAACTGTACATGGTAGATAAATCCCAAAACCACAATGCATTGGCGACTTGCAGCACAGGCCTATACATTTGTGAGAAACAGTGAAATTACAGTGATTTGATTATCAGTATCCTAATATCCTAAAATGGATAGGCAATGACTGTAATGCATGTTGGTTGTTTAGAACACATCTGTTTAAACATCCTCACCATGTACCGTCACTTACTGCATTTAAAAATCGGAACACCATAATTCAAAGAAACTCTAGTTTTACAGCAGCTATACAAAAGTTGTCACAAAGTTGTTGGCAACAGAAAAAAACCAGCCTGACCATTTCCAGTATTACAGAGTATTTCGATTAAACTGAACGGTGTGAACAAGATATGACATAATACAGAGCACAGCATTTGAAGTCTCAAGCATCATGTACCGCAAAGACAAAAGTATCATCATGCATAAAATCCCAAAACAATTCAGGTTACATATACAATCCCTCATGAAACCTCTGGAATCTTTCAGACAAACTCCCAATTGAAAAACAAATTCCTGATAAAAGCATGATTACATGTCATGCAGACATCTGCCACCTGCCCTTCCCTCTTTTGAAAGAAAATTCAGGACACTTAAGAAAAAACAAAGCAAACAAAAAAACAAAAGAACAAACACCACCACACAATGACCAAACCCCTTTCTTCACAGAAACCATGACATAGAATGGAATCTCTTTTTTGTTTTATTTTTTTAAGTATTTTTAAAATCCATATCTACAGCAATGTCACTAAAAACACTGCTGTCTTTTTGTAAGAAAATAGCTGTTAAAAAATATTCTCTGTATACAAGAAAGGAAGTACAGGGGGCGCTGGTGAATGAGTTTAGTGTTGTTTCTACTCTGCTGTTTCGTCTTTTTGCTCAGCCTCTTCTCCCTCTCCATCTTCCTTTTCTGCTGGCAGGGCCTCCTGGAGAACGGAAAGAAAAAGCACAAATGCATATTTGTTCATTAGCATTTAGAGGTGGCCTGTAATACTCAAAATATAATTGCCTAAACGAAGCCCCTGCCATATATGTTTCATCTAAACAAAATGCAAATTTGAGACATCATGGGTCACAGAGAGGTAAGCTTGTCAAACCTCCTGAGCTTCGGCCTCTCCGTTTTCTGCTGGGGCCTCTTCTTCCTCAGCCTCAGGTTCTTTCTTCTCCTGCTCAGCCTTTGGTTTGGTTTTTGGCTCCTTCTTGGGCTTCTGCGGATGTAACACCACACAAACAGCCATGAAATGCATGATAGCCTAGTGTGCAAAAAAGACTGCACATTTTAAATGAAGCTAGTGGCTGGCTAAAGTGACACACTTTCTCTTTACCTTTGGCTTGGGTTGTGGTGACTCTGCTGGCTTGGTCTTTTCCTGCTGCAAAGTAATTATCATACAATTAGTGTCAAATTACACCAACAGAATACATAGCTGTTTTTTTATGGTAAGGCATATGCAATGTAGAGCTTACCTCTTTCAACCTCAAGGACCGTCTCTGGTGGGAAAAGGAGAAAGAAAAAAAGAGTTGAGTCAGTTGCCAGTTATAAGTACTATGCATCAAATATTTAAGCAAAGCAAATAAAGAAAAATTCTTGTAAGCCTTAAATACTTACCGCCCCTTGTTGCTTATCCTGTGGAAGAAAAGAGATCGTAAGCAAAGAACAACAAAAGAACAAAATGTTCATTTGGTTGCTAGTAATAAGTTATGGGCATTACATATTACAAAGCATATAAAGATATAAATCATATAAAGAATTTCTTGCAAGCCATAAATACTAACCTGCTCTGCTGTATCAGTTTGAGCCTGCAGAGGAGAAAGAAAAAAAATGTTCAACCAAGAACAATCCTACATTCATACGTGAGTAAAAGTGCAAAAAGTGCAACCTACTAACCTGCACTGCATCAGCTGGAGCCTGTGGAAGAGAAAAAAAAAGTGAAGCCAAGAACAGCAGTCTCACATTCATTAGTAAGCAAAAGTGGGTGTGTAATGAAGAGGAAG
>OMKZ01018859.1:0-10745 GCA_900302535.1 Neoniphon sammara
TGGTGTGAGAACAAACCTGGCCTTGTTCTCTGTTGTGTGTCTGCAGCGGGAGCAGCAGGATAAAGCTGCAGAAATGGGACACCGCTTCCCACACAGGACAGGTAGGCCTGCAGCCACACTGCACTCACTGCACCACACACACACACACACATGCGCGCTCATACACATGCACACACACACACACCACAACATGCAGGACTGCAACCAGCGATACCAGGAAAACCTCACTGACAAACCAATTACCTTTCCATCTCTGTATAGACAGATAGACAGAAATGTAGATGCAAATATAGATATTCTAAAATATATATTGATGTAGATTTAAATGTAGATAGAGGTGCAGATGTAGATGTAGTAGATACGGATATACCCAAAGACAAAGATATAGATATGTAGATATAGATATAGACAGATATAGCGATATGGATGTAGATCCAGCTCAGGTTTTGTCTGCTGGGTGTGAGTCCGTCTGTTCTGTAGGAACACAGATAAACAGCAGAGTGAGACCTCTGAGCACAATAAACTGTCACTTCATAATGTGACAGTTTTTGGAACAAAAAACTTGAGATAGATGATCAATGTTTCTCCTCTAAGTTTTCTATTTTTTCTTTCTTTTTTTGTCATGTTTTCTTGTCAGATTGATTTCAGATTGTTATAATGGTGAAGATTTACTTTTTTACAAAAAGTATTTAACTATCAAAATTCTTTTTATATTTTTTATTTGAATTTTATAATTGAAAATCTTCAGTGACTCAGAAAAAGAAGATCCATTGTTATCGAATTTACCAAAATAAGACGTAAAAATTGTGAATTAATATTGTTTTCTATTTAAAGGTACAGTATGTAGTTTTGAGAGAGATAACTGTTTACATTTGCAGAGCCTGCTACTATAATGTAATTCTTTAGTCAGTCTCATTTAATCATAAATTCAAAGAAAAGTCATGTTGAAGCTGTAAATCAAACAGAAGCCTAGAAGCTGCTTTTTTGAATAGTAAATATATTTGGAAAGTAAATTTCTGGCCCTGCAGTTGTAAAAAATGACAGTAAAATGGGAACTTTTCAGTTTTTCCTAGATTCATGTCATGTAAATTTTCACTTGAGAATTTTTCCACAACTCTGAATTGAAAACGTCTCTCCCAAAATGACATACTGTACCTTTAATTTGCTTATTAAATTATTTCTCAGTGCAGATTAAAAAGCCTCGTGTAGAGAGTTTAGGCTCAGAGGTGCCAGAATCCAGACACACATGTACACACACACACGCATACGCACCCACACACACACACACACAAACACACACACACACACACCCCCACACACACTCCCTATGGGAAGCAGCTCTATCTGATGTCTGATCTCTCTTCAGAAACTCGTTCCTGTACAAAGAGCTGCTGCTCTCATTCTCACTTACAACAAACCAAACCTCAGATTCTGATCAGAGATTAATAATCTCAGTAAACCCAGGCCTCCTGCCCCCTGAGACGAGAGCGGAGTCACGCAGCTCACCTTCCACCTCTGAAGACTCACACTGATGTTTTTAGCTGACATGTTGTGCCTAGATTCAGTGTGTTTACATGTCAGATTCCTTTAAATTTTCAGAGTTTCTTCTAGAATTTTCCTCTCCTTGTTAGGATGAAGAAGACTCTCAGACTTTTGGATCATCATGAGACACTGAAACTCCACGGAAACTCAAACCCAGATTAATGAAATAGTTTTAGTGTTGTTGGCAGTGAGTCTCTGACAGACTTCACTGCTTTTTAAAAGAGGAATTCTTCCAGTAAAAATATGCGCGGCTACAGGGAGGTGGAGCAGATGTGATATTTGACCCTGGGATGATATCAGCTGATGGTCACTGGATGAACTGGGACAAACTGTTCCAGACTCCATACTTCTAATACAGCAAAGCTTGTCCCAAATGGGAAAACACAGAAAGACGTGTGTGTGTGTGTGTGTGTGTGTGTGTCTGTTGGGGGATCACCTGGATGGGAAACTGTGTTGGGAGTCACAGAGGAGTCATTAATGAAGGCCGGATGACAGTTCTTTTCTCTCAGCTGTCCCACTTGCGGCTCGGCTCTGGCAGCAGACGCTGTAATTCTGAGAGGAATTTCTCCCCAACAAAACGCAGAATTGTAAAACATTTGGATGTCCAACATTTTAATCAAATCTTTATTAATCTGTCACCCGAGAGCTGAGCTTGTTTCTCAGCTTTGCTTGATTTTATATTAAAGTCGGGGAACTTTAGCACGATTAATTAAGAGAATCAGGTTGTGTTACAAGGACTTAGTTTTGCTTTGTTGAACGCGGCCCCTCGTCCACTTTGCCAAACCGCCAAACCACAGGGAGGCTCGCGGCGCATAAATAATCGGATTTCGTTTGTTTGGTGTGAAGAAACAGATTGTGGCTGAAGTCACGGTGTGTTTGTTTCTTTCAGACAGAAGACGCTGCGTCCGAGACCAACGTCATGTCCTCCATCAGCCCAGAGCGCACGCCTGACCAATCACAAGCCAGCTCAGCAGCTTCCAGCCAATCACATGTTGGCTCAACAACATCCAGCCAATCACAAACCAGCTCAGCAGCTTCCAGCCAATCACATGTTGGCTCAACAACATCCAGCCAATCACAAACCAGCTCAGCAGCTTCCAGCCAATCACACGTCAGCTCAACAACATCCAGCCAATCACAAACCAGCACAACAGCCTTGGGCCAATCAGATGCCAACTTAGCAGCCTCCAGCTCAACATCTACCCAATCACCAACCAGCACAAAAACATCCAGCCAATCAGCAGCCACCACACCTGGCCAGTCACATGCCAGCTCAGAAACCTCCAGCCAATCACATGTCAGCTCAGCAGCTTCCAGCCAATCACCAACCAGCATAACAACATCCAGCCGATCAGCAGCCAGTACTCCTGACCAATCACATGCCAGCTCAACAACATCCAGCCAAACACTAACGAGCACCCCAAAACCCAACCAACTGCTAATCAGTCCTCCACCTTCAAATCAGTCATCAGTCCACTCACCAAGAAACCAATTAGCATCTTCTTCTACACCATCCAGCCGATTACCAGCCAGCTCAAAGCCGTCCAATCAATTACTGTCCAGCTCTGCATCACACAACCAATCACTGACCAGCTCAGCACCATCAGACCAATCATCATTGACCTCAGCATCTTCTAACCAATCCTTGACCGGCTCAGTGTTATCCAGCCAATCACCGTCCAGCTCAGCATCATCAGGAAACATGAGTGGAGGTTGGAGGCAGTGGAAGGAAGCTGTGAGGCCGGCGCCACGCAGAGTCTCAGGTACAGTACTGCTGCAACACTTTTACATAGAGGAGCACACGTGCACAGCAGAGTGTGCACATCAGAGCAGGGAGCGCACGTGCACAGCAGAGCGTGCACATCAGAGCAGAAAGTGCACTTGCACCTGCAACTTGTATATGCAACAGTTTATGGATATTTTTGAAAACAATTTTATTTCTCCATTTAAAAAAAACATCCACATCAGAGCATTTTGAAAACACCTCTGTACACTGAAGAATGCAGAAGCATCTCACTGAGTAAAAAATGCAAATCCAGATCCAGCTCCAAACGTTCTGGTAGTGTCCAAAGGAGAGTCGATGACAAAAACAAGGAGGGCCTGCGCTTCTTGTTAGAGTGGTGATGATGTCAGCATTCAATGACTAACTGGTCATGGCAGAAGGACAAAATGAAAATAAATTTTTCCAAAAAAAAACATCACTGTGTGGGCCTGGCCTACATCACCAAGCTCATGTCGATTCTGTCTGTTTTGATGTGAGCTGACTGTAGGCTGTTTGTTTGGACTGTCAGCTGTGCTCTGCAGGCCTGCAGGACGCGGCTGGCTGGGCAGACTGAGCAGGTGGTGTCAAGGCAGAGGAGCCATTGTTTGCTGCTGTGTGCAGGAGCTGGATCACTGCACAGGCCCGGGGTGGAGGGGGGGGGTTAAATAAACTATAGTGTCTGTCAGTGAAGGAAGACGCTTCTCTTCAGTTTCATCGTGTTTTACAGTGTGTGAACTGGTTGTCTTGTTTCGGCAGAGCGCTGTGTGTTTCCCTGTCTGAACGGAGGTCGCTGCGTTCAGCCCAACTCATGTGACTGCAGCTTGTATCAGGCCACCGGCCACAGGTGTCAGACAGGTAAGACCAACATCTGCCCGTCTGAACAGAGTCCCTCTGAATGCTGCAAAAGAATGCTTATGTTAACAAGTCATTTAGTCTCATCTTCAGGGTTCACATCTGCCGGTGGTATGAAGTAATCCCACATGGATATTTTTGTGTATATGAAGGTGCATAAATAAAGTTTATTATATGTTGAGAATTGCTCTCATGGTTTTCTTTCTCCCAAATTATCCGTCCAGTTCCTAATCCAGGCTTTGAGCGGGAGATGACCTGCAGGACTTGGGGTCAGTACAACTTCGAGACCTTCGATGGTCTGTACTACTTCTTCCCCGGCCGCTGCACGTACACTCTGCTGAGGGACTGTGAGGAAAACTCCCAGGCCGGCATCGTGGTCCAGGTAGGCCTGAAACATCCTGCTGACTCTGCCGCGTCTCTCCTCTCGCTCTGAATGTTGGACCAGCTTTTCCAAACTCAGTTCAGCCTGTGCCTCAGGAGAAGATTTGCTCTGAAGATTAGCGAAAGCTATTCGCTTATTAGAACCAATTACCATTAAATACTGCAATTACCCACAATGCCTTGAGAACATCTACAACAAACCAGGACTTTGTTCCCCAAAAAGGTAGATAGAGACTCTGTATCTCCGCATGGGAAAACAGGACAGGGAGATCACAATTTATTCTGACTATTCACACTGATAGCACATTGATAAGAAGAAGAAGAAGAAGAAGAAGAAGAAGAAGAAGAAGAAAAAGAAGAATGCACATAGCAAGAAAAAAATTAATATGTAGAAAAATATAAGGAGGTGATGTAGCTCCACACTCTGTCTTGTCAGTCACATGATCTTACGTTACCTTGCAGGTGCACAATGACCCGGGATGTGGCTCCGCCCCCTACACCTGCCACCGCTCTGTCAGTCTTTTCCTCCCTTGGGAGGGCGAAGTCCGGCTGCACAGCACAAACATCACCTTCAAAGGTCAAAGGTCAGTGGAGTGATTCATGAACTTTTTTGAGAGACACTTTTCACTTTAGCATTTCATGTTTCAGTTACAAATGATTTTGTAACTCTTTTCTAATTATGGGCTAACAAAACCAAATTCTGGGGAATTAAGAGTTAACAATTTTGTAATAATGAGACACTTCTGAAATAGATATGGTGTAATTACTTTTTCTTACCACTAACTACAGGGAAGCTACAGGAAAACGAGCCTCACTTTATTTTACGGCCTGCAGTTTCCCTGTAGTTAGTGGTAAGAAGAAGTTACACTGTAATTACACCAAAACTACCTCAGAAGTGCCTCATTATTATAAAATGTTGACCCCTTAATTCCCCAGAATTTGGTTTTGTTAGCCTGTGATTACAAAAGAGTTAGCCTGTAGTTACACCATCCTATGTGGGCTGTTAAATAAAGTGCTGCCCTTGTTTTTATCAGCAGCTGGAACAACACAAAACTTTATTGATCCATGTCAGCAAAACTAAGCATAACAATAAAAAAGCATAAAAGTAGTAGATAATAACAAAGTAAAACCCTACAGAATATAAACAATGTGTTTCAGCATGTGAGGTTGATGGGTTTCCTCACAGCTGAATGAATATAATACAGACTGAGATTAAGATTAAGTGGATAAACTGGAGCAGCTTCCTGCAGAAGCCTGTCGGCTGTCTGAGCAGCAGCTGACTGCCTGTGCTCTGTGCAGCCTGCAGCTGCCGCATCACGTCCACGACGTGCAGCTGGAGCGCATCTCGCAGTACGTCCTGGTGACGCAGCAGCACGGCTTCACGCTGGCCTGGGACGGACTCGCCGGCTCCGTCTACATCAAGCTCAGCCCCGAGTTCGTGGGACGAACGTGCGGCCTGTGTGGCAACTTCAACGCCGACGTGCAGGACGACCTGAAGACCAGCTACGGTACGAACTCAGGCTCAATCTGTCACTCAGCAAGTCAGGCTCATCTAAACGGTTCAAATCTTGTAGCGCTGATTTCTTCCACATCAAAACAGTTTCCAGCCTGTTTTTCATTTGGTTTAAAGTCACAATTTGTGCGACAGCCAGCAGTCACAAAATGGCTGAGTTGACACCATAAATTATTCCCTGTAGATGCAATGTAGTTGAGTCTACATGGTCTGCATTTCCCCATGTGTACCATGAAGACTCAACGACATTGCAGGAATGTGAGCCATGTCAACTGAATCATTTTATTGCGGTATAGGTGCTGCACAAATTATGGATTAGGTCTCTAACAAGAAAATAATAAGAAAATAATAATAATGAATAAATAAAAAAAAGCTTTATACACTGAATATGAGACGGCATGACTTGTTAAAATGGAGATTTGCAGATTTGCAGTTTGTTCCTCATTCACTGCAAAACAGTGTCTGTCTCTGCAATTCAGAGTTTTAAAACCTTGTTGTATTGTTTATTGACACTGTTGTACATAAAAACTGAAAAATCTACAACGGAGAGTTAGGGCCACATTGAGAAAAAAAAATATTATTACAACTTTATTTTGAGAATAAAGTCATACTTTTACTAGAAAAAAACTCATACTGTTATGAGAATAAAGTCGTAATTTTATGAGAAAAAAAGTTGTAATATTACGTGAATAAAGTAAGTTACAAGTTAGAGGCGAAATCTCAAAGAGCAGCCTTAAAATGAGCAGCATGGGGCATCTTGTGAAGTTATACTTCAGTAGGTTTCACAAATAACGAAGCACTCAATGTTTTGGCACATCAGCACCGCATTATCATAAATATCAGGACTTTGAAAAGATTGTGTCAGAAACTGTCTGTTCTGAAGAAAGATCCACACTGCTCATCTCACTGTTTCCTGAGAAACCACGAGACCCTTTGAGCAGCCGGAGCCTTTCAGCCTGCTGCTGCCGGCCGTTTGCTGCTCCAAGAGGCGGTTTTGTCCAAGTCCGTCTGGTTCTTTCTTCGGAACAGACACAGTTTCTGACACAATCTTTTCAAAGTACTGATATTTATGATAATGTGCCAAAATGCGGCATAATGTGCCAAAACACTGAGTGCTTCATTATTTGTGAAACCCATATTAAAGTATAACTTCACAAGATACTTCACATTGCTCACTGTAACGCAGGCTGCTCTTTGATATTTCCCTTCTAACACGTAATTTACTTTATTCTCCTAATATTACAACTTTTTTTCTCATAAAATTACAACTTTATTCTCATAATATTACGACTTTATTCTAGTAATATTACAGCATTATTCTCAAAATAATGATAAGATTTTTTTTTCTTAGCGTTCCTGCACACTGCTGTAAAATACACAGACAAAACTCTGCTGAGTCAGTCTGCATGAACCTGCAGGAGTGAACCCAGCCAAACCTCATTAACAACAAACTGTAAACGCAGCGAGTCTCCAACACATTTATCTGTCAGAGCAGAACGTTTAACAAGCAGCTGCCTTAGGACTGGGCGGTGTACTGATGTTAGATCAATACTATATTGATATTATATCAGCGTGATATATGAGACTAGATGTGGTCTGGGACTGTGGATCTTCTCACATGGTGATGTGACATGTTGACCAGATGTTGACCAGATGTGTAACTGTTGTCAGTGTGTGGAACAGATGGACGGCTGGTGTGCTCACCACCACAGATACTAAACTCTTTACACTGGATCTGCACTCAGAATCCATAAACTCTTCTTCATGTTTAAAAAATAAAACAGAGTTGATCTGCCGAGTGTGGATCTGAGCATCTTATTGTGTGGAACGTGACTTTGTCTTTTCACTTAATCTGAAAGTTAATCTCACCAGATTATGTCACTTGTTTTAATGCAGTAAACACAGTTTTATTTGTCAGCTGCTGTTGAAGCTGTGATGTTTTGCTGACGTGAGCGCCGTGCGTCTCTCCTCAGGCGTGCTGACTCATGACATTGACATGTTTGGGAATAGCTGGATGGAGGCGGAGCCGCACCAGGCGCGATGTCCCATGGTGCCGTCTGGCTTCCCTTCGCCCTGCGCTGCAGTCGATGCTCACGTCCTGCTGGTAACCTCCGGCCCTTACAGACTGTCACTGACCGTTTCTTAATGCCACGCTGAGCTTCCTTCAGACAAATCTGTTGACAGAGGGAGTTCAGGGGAGTTTGCCTGTAATGTTGGAGTATTCCTTTAAAAAGGAATTTAAGGAGTAAATGCAGGATTGAATCACCTGTTAAGATTACATTTTCAGTCATAGCAGACACCTTTTGTTTGTGCACTGGACCTGTTTAACCACATCATTACATTTGTAATGATAAAGGAAACCAAAGTGTTCCTCTCTGTGTTTGCTGACAGAAGGTGGAGGAGGTGTGTGCCATGCTGCTGCAGCCGCCGTTTCAGAGCTGCCACGACTTCGTCAGCCCGCTGTCCTACATGGCCAGCTGCTCCAACGACCTCTGCATGTAAGACCCGCCAGCCTGTCTGAGACCCGACTGGACAGCAGGAAGCAGCAGGAAGCAGGGCTGCAGGCTGGAGCAAAGAGAACAGACAGATACTGCAGGATACCAATAGAAAAGAAACCAAACACATAATTAGAAGTAGCAAATAATTACAAACAGAGCATGTCTGTGGTGCCAGTAAGTGTTTGGGTTATACAAGATTTTCAGATTCACTGGTAGACAGACGCCACAGGGATGATGCAGGGATGATGATCAAACTTGAAGTGATTTTGCCCTCTTAACCCTGATATGAAGAGATATTTTGGTTTTCTGTTAAGTATTAAATGGTTCATTTAAACACTGACAAATAGATTCAAAGTGGAGAGATTAAACCATAATGTTAAAATAGTCAATCATAATTTTTTTGTATTATAACAATGTCTAGAGAATTAAATTCTTACTTTGCTGAGGAACATCTGGAAGCCCCTTAAGGACCCCTGGGGGTCCCCAGACCCCACTTTGAAAACCACCGACCTATGCTGATCATAAAAACAGCTGAGGATCCTCATTTCTGATTTCTGTCTGAACCGTCCCGTCATGAGCGTTCAGTTTACGCCTAGGCAGTGACAGTGTCCCAGTCTTACTGCTAACAGCCTGGTCACATGTGATGGACGGTCAGTGGGACATGAGGCCGTTTCTCCGGCTGACCTCTGTGGCGATGCCAGCTGTGGTCGGTGTCTTTGTGAGTTTGGTGTTTGGTGTCCCCGCGCTGTGGGCACGCCCCTCCTGGCTCTGCTGAAAAAGTCCTTGTGTGTTTTTTCCTGCGGTGAAGGTCGGGTCCCAACGGTGAAGTGGTATGCCAGGTGTTCAGCGAGTACGCCCGCGCCTGCGCCCACGCCGACCACCCACTGCACGACTGGAGGCAGGAAATACCTCAGTGTGGTACGTTTCCAACAGGCTCCGCCCCCTGCCTGCTCGCTTTTTCAAATGTTCATTAAGACAGAGCTGAACAATTAAAGCTGTTCTTCCCTCAGCCAGTTCAGTCTCAGACTGTCTGAGAGCTCAGAAACCACAAAGACACAAACGTCTTTTCTGAGTGATCTAAAACAAAAGCTCTCCTTTCAGCGCAGCGTCTTACTGGAAACACATGCCCTTTAATCTCTTATTGATTCATTCATGTTTACAGTTATGCTTCTTCGTTTAGGTGTGAGTGATGTTGACAGGAGCAGGACAATATTCATACAGCTCATATAAAACCACAGTAACTGAGTGCATGTTTCTGAGTGTCCTAGCATCTGGGTTGTTCCTGTTATCAGCCTCAGCTTGGTTTACCTCTTGGATGCTGAGACGTCACCAGATCCTCTCCTGATTTCCACCGCAGCCTGCAGACACTGGGCCTTCATGTCCTGCTACCTGTCAGATTCAGCCGCACAGCAGATCCTTGCAGCCTGCGGTTTAGGACAATAAAAAGTCAACAGTTTTTTTCTGTTTTGTCTCGTGTGATGTGTTGCGAGCAGCGCGGCGGTGTCCTGCAGAGCTGCAGCACAGGGAGTGCATCAGCTGCTGCCCGGCCTCCTGCGGCGTGGAGCGGATGTGTATCGACAGCAAGCTGGCCTGTCTGGACGGATGCTACTGTCCCGAGGGTGAGCTTCTACTCTGCTTCTATTGTCCTCAGCATCACTCATCTATTGTTGTGTCCACTAACCCCAACAGAGGCCTTCTCTTCTTGTTTCTGTTGTTCGACCTGAAAACAGACCTCCTGTTGTTTCCTTTGACCTGGAAGTCCATCTTTATTGATTATACTGACCTGGAAAATGGACTTCAATTGTCTCTATTGTTGCTGTTATTCTGCTTTTTCTTTGAGGAATATAATTCAGCCTCATTTTGAACCAGTCTTTTCTTGTCTGTCTCTTTGTCTGCTGCTGTGACACAAAATACAAGCCAGTCTCAAATTACGACCTGGATATGAGAGTAAACCCGTCTGTCTTTCATGTTGCCCTGATTCTGATGTTTTTCACTCTGACAACGGAAGGTTCAACTCACTGAGCTCCTGTCTGTCTGTCTGTCTACCTGTCTGTCTGTCTGTCTGTCTGTCTGTCTGTCCATCTGTCTGTCTGTCTGCCTGCCTGCCTGTCTGTCTGTCTGCCTGCCTGCCTGCCTGTCTGTCTGTCTGTCTGTCTGTCTGCCTGCCTGTCTGTCTGTCTGTCTGTCTGCCTGTCTG
>OMKZ01018860.1:0-14282 GCA_900302535.1 Neoniphon sammara
ACAAATACAGTTCTACAGTTCAAGGTCAATGCACTTAAACGAAAGGTATAATGAAAAGTAGGTAAGCAAGGCTTTTGTATTATTGTTCAACAGGCATTATGTGTTGACAGGCATCCACCGCCATTGGTGCTTTGGTAAAATACATAAAAGAGTAATTAAGAGACAAGCTTAAAATAAACTATAAAACTGTGCTCCTACAATTTGAGTCATTACATTAAAGTGCACTCCCTCATTCCAATCCCTGTATTCTCTTTCCAGGTGTCATTCCTGGGAATTTGTTTGGAATTGGAAATTTGCATGGTTGTACAGTTCAACAATGTGGACTGATTTGAAAGACTTATGGTCTTTTAATTAACACCCAACATTATTCACAGATCCCTGGAGTTTTTATTTTTCTGCAAGCGTTAACAATGATAATGCCTTGCTTTTTAAATTTGACACAAAAACTAAGCAAAAACCATTGTTTACTGTAAGTAAATGTAATCCAGAATCTGAGAGCTGAACCGTATTGTTAGACTAACCTCGTAAAATGAGGTAATAATAGACGAATTCAACACGTGCATCTAAGTCAAATCTATAAAAAAAGATCCGCAGTAGATTGTGTGAACTCTGAGAAATGCCGGCAAACTACAGAGAAAAGGCCTGGTCTATGTATTTCAAAGCTTTTGTCACGTATTTCGGTATATTGAAACCTGGCACAGCAAAGGAGGAAAAAACCCTCCCGTAGTCAAGGAAAGAAAATTCTTGTCAGAGGTGGGGTAGGTATAGTTTATCAGCAGATAGTTGCTGGGCAGCAGTGTGTGAGGCGAAAGTTTGTATGTAAGGTCCCAATTTTCAGGCTACGGAGGCAACTTTGTCACAGTTGCTGGTGTATTGGACATCAGGCCTGTCACCCTCTCGATTCTTTCTGTTCCAGCAGGGAAGGTTGAGCACGAAAAGGATGAAGCTCCCCAACATCACAGAGCTCCCACTGAAGTAGAATGCCAAGTCATATGACTGCATCCAGTCATAGAACGACCCTAGAAAGTGATGAGAAGGGGAAAAAGAAGAAAAGAAAAACAGACAAGACAGTATGAGCATAGTCAGCAAAGATTCCTGACAGATGCAACAGTCAGCTACAGAGCCACAAGCCAACTACTTATCGAGGTCAGTGTGCCCTCTGTCTTGCTCTGCCTGCCTCAATGAATCAACATTCAGACATTTGAAATGCTTCTGAAAATATCTGACTTATAAATTAAATGTCTGCAATCAGCTTCTACCATGTTAACAACTGCATACCAATCAGTCTAACCAATAATTTGCCGCTTTATAATTGCCTACATATTGGCACACAACAGTTAAACATCAATGCCAATTGACAGGCACATTAAAATTAACCCCTCTTACCTACAACAGGAGGTCCAAGCATAATCCCAAAGCCTCCAAAGAACATGAGGATACCATGGGCTTGGGTCAGTCTGTCCAAACCAACGATCTTGGTGGTGATGTAAGAAGTGAGAGACCAGTTCCCGGAGAAGAATCCCACCACAGCAGAGAGGATCTGCAGTCCCACGTAAGTCTTAGTGATAGGGATGAGGAGCAGCGCCAAACCTGCTGCGAAAAGGGTGAAGGCATACAGATAGATGCTGTTGATCCACCTGATGTCTGCCAGGACACCCAGCACTAGCTTGCCCACACCGGTGGTGATGGCCACGATCGATACCAGGGGGATGAAGCTAACCTCTTCAATCAGACCCTCACTCTGCGCCACATCTTCCATGAAGAGCACAGGAGGGAATGCCCCCAGGCTGAACAGGAAGACGGCAATGCAGAAGGCCACCATGGCTCGGTCCTGCAAGATGTCAGCCATGGAGTGCATGTATTTGGAATATGCCTGCTGCTTCTTCTTGATGACTTTGACAATGGCCAAGCCAGCCAGGAAGCCACCCCTCTTCTTCTCTGTCTGGATGGCCAAGTCCTTGGTGTCAATGGTGATGAGCAGCTCCTTTGCCATCAGAGTCTTCTCTGGGGTCGTTATGGTAGAACCTGGTGTGACCTTCAGGTCGTCCACCGGGGGCTTCTCGAAAAGCTGCTCCTCGGTGTGGCGTTCCAGGGCAGCCTTCTGTTTGAGGTAGTATCCTGGCATGTTGAGGGGCCTCATGAAGCCAGCGCAGGCTATGAGGTTTAACGCTAGGGCACCGATGATCAGCAGGCAGCCATCCAGGCCAAACAATATGATCAGCTCCTTCTGAACGGTGGCGTAGACAAACGCTCCCACACTTGTGCCTGGGTGAGCAGAGGAAGGCAGCGACTTAGTACTGCTTATGTCAGCAACTGATATGCCAGTTAAAATAAGATTACAGCTTAGTGTAAAATCTCTGCTGAAGGATATGTGCTTCCTAACTTTTATATGTTAGCTCAGTAATACTGAATACATAATGGACTGACTTTTTTGGGTGCTAGTAATTACTCTCCTTCAAGTGACCATGATCTTGTACCTAGTGGTGCTGCTGTCCAAATTATCTTCAGAAATACAGTAAACCTTTCCACAACATTACCAAGCTCTGATTCCCAGCCAACCAGGTCTAGTCCGTGGTCAGCAGTCCACGTACCTACCCACTAGGCCACACTGCTGCTACTACACTACAGATGTTTACCTTGGTTTCCCCAGACTCCTGGCTGCTCATACATGAAAGAAGTGAGCATGGAGAACTGGTGTGCACCCAGAGAGCGCAGGGCAGAGGGGGGGCTGCAGTACCTGTGGTGACAATGCCGAGGGCCAGGCCACGTCTCTTGTCAAAGTACTGACAGGTGATGGTCAGCGTGGCTACATAGACCAGACCACAACCTAGGCCTGCAGCAGGAGAAAGGACAAGGACAGACAGCAGAAGTGTTTTCATTAGCGCTTGTGAAAGGGGTGTAGGTTTTAGTAATGTGGCATGGTACGCCGGGTCAAAGTTTTGTACCTGTAAGAACTGCATAGATGGCATTTCCAATGCAATGTAGGAACTGTGTTATGTTTACTAGTAATGACTTCTTTTTGCTATTTTGAGAAAAAAATAACATATTCATATTTATTATTGTATTGCAGTTTGTAGTTTGCCATCACACAGTGCTACATAACAACATGCTCAATGCCATACACTCAGTCAGAAAATTGTTACAGGGATGTGTATTTACAGTATATGCACATAAATCCTTTCTGGCCAATGTTAAGGATCTCTGGTAATGCAATTCGTGAAGCTTGACTCTGATAATGAAGCCTATTGTAAGCAGTAACTGAGTTGCACGTGCATGCAGAGCCACAGCCATCATCTAAGGGAGTGTCTAAAAATAAACGACTGCCTTCAAATATGCATGGCCTCCCCTATGAGGCATGGCCTCCACTGTGATGGGGCTCACCGGCATTTAGCATTGCTTAGCTGTCACTTTATGTTGGACAGCAGGTGTTGATGGACCAAGGCAGGCAGACTGCTAAGGGTGCAGAGGCATCAGCAGTCACACATGGATCAGGCTAAGCCATTATTTTGCATTTCTGTCAGCTTCCCTCACAGATGCAGACAGCATTGACACAAATGGGTGCACTGCTCAAAATTATATGTACTCTCACCGGGAATTTAAATATTTTCAGTGGAAATGGTATTCATTAAATGGGGCACATGACTTTTGGCTTCGAGACTAATTGCAGCATTACCTTGGCAGGCCAGTCTCTGCTAAGGTGCAAAACAAAAAGGAAGACTGAGAGTTTCCTTACCGACGACAATCCCATAGGAAAACATGAGGAACTGGACGTTAGGAGCAAAGGCACTGAGCATCAGGCCACCCGCTACCATAACACCACTGAAGATGGTCACAGGACGTTCCCCAAAGTTGTCCACACAGGCACTGCAGACAGGACCTGAGCAGTGGTGGAGACAGAGACAAAAATAGATGCAGAGAGACAGGGAGAGAGAGAGAGAGAGAGAGAGAGAGAGGCCACTTGTGTGAGAGAGGACTAAAACAATAGGGGAACACATAATAATAAAGATATGATGCCAATTAATGTGTTGTATTATGGATACAACAAATTAATCTTAGAACAAAACTAAAAGGTTTCCCACCAAAACAAAGAGAAAAATAATACTCGGACATACTTTCCATATTTTCACAACAGGAAAACATAATGCCCTTATCACTTCGAGCCACATGGCAGCCTTTTCTGATGTCTCTGCTATTCCTTTGAGCTCATAATTATCATCACCATTTTGCCTTGCAATCTATTTTGAACATGATGCTATGTGTCATGCATTTCGATAGCTGCTTCAGGCATGTGTTTATAAAGCTTGGGACTGCTCTCCTCCTCACATCCACATAATACAGCCACGACATTAAACAGGCAGCAGTTACTTAACACACTGGTGCACAGGGATAAGCTTCCATCTTCCATGTAATACAGCTTTATTTTCACACTAATGTTCATAAGGGCAAATGGGACCGCTGATGATGTGTACACACAGACAGAGAGATGCACAGACACCACCATGGCAGCATCATTTTTTAATACAGCCTTGATCAGATGAAACAGTTGACTGACTGAAAAGTCCAACATGCATATATAAGCACCCCAGCTGGATGGGACTTGTTTTGCAGGGGAATATCAAAGCATTAATGAGTACTCTGATGTCCTGAGGGTGTCTGAACTAGTGCCAATCATATATCATGCCACCCTCTCTCTTCGACCCCTGGGAGGACGCTGTTGTCGTTGTTGTTGAGGAACTGCAGTGCTGCAGCTGTCTGACACCTGCAACACGTGTCCAGAACTTGGCCGAGCCTGAGGCCTGATCTGTCCAGTCATGACTTTTCCCTGACCCCTTTGGAAAGGATGACAGTGAGAAGCAAGGCAGGCTGGCAGCTCTGACTTAGTCGGAAATGTCAAACAAGACTATTATCTATCACTGATCCTGTTTGGACAACACAGCAGCGGAACATATCTATACATCTTGCAGACAGTACTGCATGGTGATTCAGTTCATCTGAGGGTTTGGTTTTATCTTAAGTTAAAGTATAATTTTTTTATGAGTGGTTAAATATTGTTATCTTCCCTCTAGGTGTTGCTTTCCATAAAATGTGAGACTATTCATTTTTCTATTGTTCTCTTTTTATGGGTTTGGGTTCATGTAAGTTAATATGGCAATCGCACATAATATACTTACACATCACAGATGTATTCTGTTTCTCTCTTCCTCTCAATTTCTCTCTATGTCTTTCTTTCCCGTCCTCACTCTGTGGTTACAGATTAAGGGCTAAGTGATCCTCCTACATTCTTAGCATGGCTGACCAGCACTTGCCTTTTCTCCAGATGAAAGTCAATAACAGCAGCTCAGCTTTTCAGGGAGCCACAAAGTGCCTATTTTTCTTTTGCCGTGGCCTTTTCTCTTCAACCAGATCAACTAAAGTAGATAAATAGATCCTATGGTGAATACCTCACATAATATTTATATTGCATTCAAACCAACTTGGGTACACTGCTGTCCTTAGAAGATGTACCGGAAAAGAACTGCTTTTTCACTGTGATTCTGCATATTATAAAAGTTAACAATATGGCTGAAGGTCTTTGCGCAGACTTTGAACAAGTATTTTGACTGTGGTTGGCTTTTTTATCAGGTCATCATGTGGTGTAATGCAACAGCAGGTAAAGTTTAAAGGTGAGTGTTTTTAATGCTATGGCACTATGCAGATATTTACTCCAGTAACAAGTGTACATGGCAGCCGAGAGCTCCCACGCCACCAAGAAGCTAAAGTTACAGCTCAGCAGAGAATCATCATATGCTGAACAATCATTTCAGCAAAGAACAATTTTGTGATTATTACTGTTTTTGGATCATACACATACTTTTCTATTTTTTGCCTATCTGAACAGCCTTTCTAATATTGTCAGTCCAAACTAGGAACATTTGTTGTTGAACTGCCATTTCACTTGCCATTTCTCGCTCTTTTGACCGCAGTGTGGACCACATCAAAGATCATTACATAATCTCAGTGTGTGGTACTCACTGGCTATGAGTCCAACCCCAGCGACCAGGGAGCCCACCCAGGCTGTCATGCCCTTGCCCTCCTGGAAAGCCTGCAGCCACTCAGGGTAGAGGACACCCACCGACTGGGGTGCACCATAGGCCAGGAGCTGGGCCATGAAGGCAGCCATAACAATCACCCATCCCCAGCCTCCGTCCAGTGCTTTAGCAGATGAATTCATGGTGCTGGTGGTATCCTCTTTAACACAAGAGAGATTCCTGGCAAAGGGAAAAGTAGAAACAACAAACATTAAAAAGTGTGACAGGTGAGGGATTAGTGTTTTTGAATCCAGTAATGACTGGACAGAAAAAAGTGAAACATACAAGTTACCCTTGAAGTCAGGCCGAATACAAAATGTTGTTATAGTCTCCTAAATGTACACTTACACAAAGCCTTGATGTAGAGAAAGTTGCTGCAACACTGGTCTGGCCAAGCAGGCAGGTCACTTGTCCGACTGACTGCACCTAACCCCATAGGCTGCCCCTTTTTGTTCCCTTCCCTAAAACCACACCTTGAAGGAGGAGAAAGTATAGTCTGGACTGCCTTGCGCCTTCCCTTGCACCTCCAACATAACCTGGTTTTCCCCCTAATTCAACTGTTTTGGCTCCCCTCTTCAACTCTGGCACCAGCAGACACTGACCCGGGAGAGGCACGCCCAGTTCCTTATCCTGACCTCACCTTTTTCCAGTTCCTTTTCATGAATAATTTGCAAGCAAAAGCAACTTTATACGCATCGCTGCGGCAGCATCACCCAAGTGTCTCTGGTCACCTTAGTTCATAAACAGTAAACAACTCCGAGTGGACGGAGTAGGTGCTAAGCTCTTCAGACATCAACAAAGCTTTGTTTACCGAGAGAAAGCTGACTGCAATCTGAGAGCAAACAGGCTGCATTCTGACTTACTGTAAATTAAGACAATGTCATCTTGAAGATAATTATATCCCTATAGGCTACCCAAACCCAGACTGATGAACTCAGAATAGATTTTCACCTACACGATTACCATTTTGATGTTTTGTAGCATGCACAACGTAAACCTATTATACTAGATTATTAAAAAAAAATCACATCGTGTATTTTCCTTAAAAAAATGCATACATGCCACTCACCTCAGCAGCTACAACAGCAGCAGGCGCCTGCAGAAGTGCGCACCTGCCTGCGGGGAGTTACCATGCAGGATGGCTTCCCTAAAATAAACCTTGCTGCAGGATCAACATAAATGCCTTAATACAAAAGCATCGCATATGGACGCTGGCCTCTCTGAGCTCGAGTCTGTCTGTGTGCAAGCAGTGCTCCCGACATCAACAATGCGCATACAGTGCATTCCTTTTACATGGCTTTGTAACCGGCGAAAAAACCGGTTCAAAGCTGTTCTTGCTGGTCCAGCTTCGCTCTAAAGGCGACGAGACGAGAGGAAAATGTGCCGCTTCCTCCTGTGCGCCCAGAGCGCACAGAGAAACCACACGCACGCACGCGCACGCACGCACACACACACACACACACACGCACACACTGTTGCCCTCTCTCTCACTCTTTCTCTCTGCACGCACAGCGACTGTTTACACCTTGTTTATAATAACCAGTATTCTGTACATCTACTTCATCTTTTTGGAACTGGAATTGAAAACGGAAATCACATGCACAAAAAGAAAAAAGCACATATGTGTAGTTTACCTGATAGACTATCCAGCAAATTCAAGAAGAAGAATGTCTTTAAAAGGACACCACAAAGTGAATAAAAGAAAATTAAAAACATCAACAGCCCTCTGCTTCATTAAAACAAACTCTTTTCACTCTACTTCCGAGCTAACACGACTTCTCTTTGGTCAAGCTGGAAACTGAAGATTTATGTTCTGGTGATGGGGGCTTTCTGGACGAGGTCTCCCTCCTCTTTACATGAATATTGTTGATACCGTCATCAGTCCAGTCTGAACCGGTTGCTGGATGGGAATAACACCATGCAACACCGTCAGGGCGCACTGGCTGGGGACTCCTGTTCCTGGCGAACACCGATGAAGATCATAAACCTTACCATAAACCAAACCATAAATCTTAATCAGCCTTGTTATTGCTAAATATAACTATAGCGAGGCACAGGAAAAAGTAAACACACAATCTACTAATCTACTATACATACATACATACATACATATATATATATATCAAACTGCATGAAATAAAGTTAAAATGACACTGTGACTATAAACTGACTTTTCAAGTAACTAGCACAGATTTGGATAAGTCCCCCTCTATTATATAAGAATATTCTTTTGCATAAGATGTAGCGAGATTAGCTTTAGCCTAGATCCATTAGAGTTCACCTGAATTAAACGATGTTACAGTTAAACAATCCTATGGAGTACATAACCAAGAGTGATAAAACCAAATACGTGTAAGCAAGAGGTCATTGATTTTACACCATATTACAGTATGCGCAAAAAGCACGCACAGCCAATATTTTTTTATTACACCATAATACATCAATAATACTACCCACGAAATAATTTACCTCTATACCTCCCTCTAGTTTCTTAATCTCGAATACTTTCCTTGGGTTATTCTGCACTTAATTCCGATTGGAGGACCCAATGCGCTTATCTTGCATGAATGGTTAATGTCCTTCTTATAAAGAGCATCTTGCAAATGAAATTATTCAAAGAAAATTAAAAAGTGAACACCCTCAGCTTTAACTATTTTTATGATGGGCACTCTTGATTAGAGTTTTATGTGCCCAAAACGAAAAGATGCTCATTCTCCCCAATTAGTCACTAGACATCCTTTTGGAAGACACTGGAGTAGGCATACATAAATTGTTCCAAATAGTGTTGGTATTTAGTCACTTCATGTATGGGTAGAGCAACAGCAGAGCAAAGAGTTGCTATTGCAGCAACATAAATAGGTCACGATGTGATAGCACACACTGTAATAACCTTAGGTTAGTAATACTTAAAGGTAATGAAACCAAGCCATATCATCCTGTTCGATATAAACTGGAGTGGCGAAGGGAAATAAAGAGGGGAGGAGGGAAGAAGAGAGGTGATGGGTGAGGAGAAATCAAAGAAGAGACAAGACCACAGCTCAGATATCGTTTTTCACGCTATATGCACATAATATTCCTCAGGAACGTTGATGCTTTTTCCCACAGCTAAAGTCTGCAGCCAGGAGGTTTCTTACAGGAAGACTTAGGATCTCTAATCCCCTTCTCCCTGAAAAGTGAGGGGGGAAAAAAGAACAAGTGCAGCACAGTTAATTGTACCGTACCCTGGCATTGCATTGACATGTTATCCCTGACCAGTTTCAACCAGATATGTGCATGTGGAGAGGGGCGGTGTGTGTGAGGGAGGGTGGATGGTGGTTTAAAGAGTGGCCCTGATACTCTTGTAATGTTACAACCCTATTGATTCATGCTAGGATGAGTGTTGCTATTGATTTTTACTTGCTTGCATAAGTTTATTGATATATCCTTCAGTTGTCCACACCTTTTTTTTTTCACATGGGCCAAAAAAGCATAGCTCAGAGGGATAGAGAGCAGCAAAGCTCAGCAGACAGAGCCTTCTGTCTTTCTGAGCCTTCAGGCCTTTTCAGTGACACATTTGCCTGGAATGTGTGCCTCCATAGGCAGACACAGCAGTTGAAATTAGTGAGAAAATTGTAAAGTTGTCCATGTCAGCTTGGGGCTTTTGGGGCACATCAAGGGCCCCATGGTATGTGTCCCGCATGTCAAGACATTCATTCTAGCATGGTAGTAAGGTTCGGACAAGGTATAGGTACCTTGTAAGCTGTACAAGCCCATAGACGTGAACTATTGACCCATTTGTCACACTTCACACATTACATTTACGGCTCAAATCAATTATGGGTTAAAAGGTTTATTAGATATTTAACATGCATCTACCAAACGTGGTGCATAGTTAGTTCAGCTTTCTCTAAAAGTCTGCCTCTTGGACCATCAATCGTATAACAATATGTTTCTCAATTTCTAAGAAAAATTTATTAACATCACCTCTTACCCTATGGGGCTGATCACAAACAAATTTGGTGTATGTGCTGCCCAAGATTTAAAATATGAACGACTTATCTATGATATCAGATAATATGGCTGCCATAGCAGCAGATTTTCTCCAAAATATCTTGGCCTCTGAAGCTATAAATTTGCACATCTGTTGCTCAAGAGAAACACCAACCATAGCACACAGATGGCACGATCAAACTAAACAGTACTGTGTATGTTGGGTAATGGGCTTTACTAGTGCAGTGCCAAACCTTTGTTTTGCAGTTAAGAAAATAATTCATCATTTCATCAGACCATAAATCGGTCTCCCACATAGTATGTCGAGAGTGTTTTCATGTATAAGGACAGGTCTGGATGCTCTTCAAAGGAAGTGATGTCTCTCCACCAAAACACAGCCAGATTTGTTGATGAACATACGAAATGTTTTTTATGAATATCCTTGTCATCCATCTTGGAGTTACAACCTGATCTAGGCAAGTTCCTTGCAGTACCACATTTCAGCTGCTTCTTGATGGTGGTCTTCACTGTATTTCAGAGAACAGCTGAAGTCTCTATCGCCCTTCTAATCCGAGTCTCTCAGCAACAACGACTTGAGGAACTTGTGTTAGCTCTCTGCTGTCCGTGCTTGTCTCTGCAGACTCCCACACACACTGCAAAAAAGTAAAATCCTGCTATTAACTCATCTAATCAGATTTAATTGGAACTGCTTTCAGGTGAGGGCAAATGAGTTTGGTGCTTTGTGTGATTAGTTTTATCTTAATTACAATCCACACTTATTACGGGTGGGCACACGGCAAGCAACGTGTTTTAAGGTCAAGGTGACAAAAGTCTGACTGAATGGAATTTATCCACTATAGACATAAGCAGCCCAAACTGGAACATACATATCTAATGTTACGCTTATCAAATGTAACTCTGTCATCCTTATCAAATACACACATGCATAGAAATGCTCACAACGCACTTTGCCGGTGGTTCTACATGGAGGCTGACCTGTGATGATGACACATTTGTTGTATCTTCTCTCCTTCCCAACACAAATCCAGATCAGTGACACCTGAGAAGCAGCGGCCTGCTGTTCCTTCCTGTAAGAGACTTGGTGGGTGTAAACATGAAGACTCCCTGCTGTATGGATAAACCTTTGTATCGGTTCTGCCACCGGGTTCCGTGAGGCTGTGGGGGTCAAAGGCCACTCAAGCGCCCAGCGTGGCTGCCCTGTGTCTCCAGTCCAGATTCCTGCTTGGATTAGTTCAGGTTGCTGGCTTTGGCTGTAACAGAGAACACTGCAACGTAACAGAAAAAACACTAGGCAGGCCTCACTAATATCAGAACGCCCAGCAAGTCTTTGGACAAAGATATACCCATGTCACTGTTTTGATGGGGTTTGAATTGTGGCTTTGGTGTGGCTCAAGCTTTGTGTGAATGGGCTGTGGTCTCTAGTAACCTCTAAAGATCTAAGAGGCCTCGTTGTCTCACGGTGACCATCCCTGACCCATTTTCCTCCTACATGTTATTGCACTTGCATTGTAAAAGTTTACCACATAAATTCATCCTGGAGAGATTGGAGCCATGCCACATACTTTGCCACCTTGAACCAGCTAGAACCGGTCAAAACCAAGTAGGCTAGGAAATATCTGACGCTAGATACAGGCGCAAAGCCAGGACTCAAAGGAACCGCTGCATGTGTGAGAGGCTTGTGATAAAATAGACTGAAATCAGTACAATGCTATGAAGAGAGGCAGCCAGCAAGCCTGGGATGCATTTGTATGATAGCACCCTCTCTCTGTGGCCAGAAGATTAAAATTCAGTCTGAAGTAACAGGAATGCAGAGCTTTCTGGATGCCAATTTAAGATTTATATGTTCATTATTATCTTTACTGGATCAGAGGAGGAACACCAGAGGCTGAGCTGCCTAGTTTCCTGGCATGACCAGCCATGCTACAAAGGTTAAAATGATGTTAATTAATGAAGAACTTACAAACTGAATTCACATAACACATTGATGGCATTAAAATAAACATTCTCTTAAAGCATTAATGACCTTAGGTCTTTTTCTTTTTGTTAAATGGCTGTTGTCTCAATGTGCTATTATTATCCATCAAAACCCACAAATGGAAATAAGTGTTTTAATTAATACTTTCTTGTCCTTTTGTCTGTGGTCAAATGTATATGAATGGATTCCCAGCTAAATGAAATCAACTAAAAGAGAGAATAGTTTAAAGAAAACATTTTTTCTCATTAATATGCAGCTTCACGCAGCAATATGCTTCAGCATCTACTTAGATCATCTACCCTGTCAGTGGTACCTGCAGTATAAGTATGTATTTCTATTATGCACTGTTTTTCATTGTTATTTTTTTAATTACGGTGTTCACAAGAATGTGGCAATGCACAGGCCCACATGATGTCCAACCATGGTGACGAGACCGAACATTAAGTTGTGGCTTGTGAAGCCCAGCAAATAGCAGTTAAACATACATGCTTTGTCATGATCTTGGTAATGTGGTAATCTTTAAAAAAAAATCAGGGAAGAGAAATCCCAACATTCTTACGGGAAAAAGAAGTATGACTTGGCATTCTTTTGTGACAAAGACAGAAATATTAACCTTTTTTGGGCCCTCTGCAGATAGAGTGTGAGCTTTGATATTATCAGTTTGCTTTTGTTTATTTAAGGCACAACAATTTCCGATCAACTACTGAAGCTGATAAGCGGGGTGTTAGAAAGGAGGACACAGAATAGCCAGAAAATAGCTCAGGAATTACATCACATGAAAAGATAACATCAGCATTTAAATGCAGCTAAAACAGCCGTATCCAATAACTAACACACCTGTTCAAAATCGGTTAAATTCAGTGTGTGCATCAAAATCACTTTTGTTGGGAAAAAAACAAAATGCTCATCTTGGACTGACTGATGAAAACAAAAGGGGCAATAGTGCTAAACGTGTAGAAAGGCTGCATGCCAAGATTAAAATGTGTTCATGATGTCTTCAATAGAACAGTTCTCACATCACACACAAATTTACAAGTCAGATACAAGCAACTACCAGTCATAAAACTCCCATTTAACAACACAGAGATTGGTCATCTTCTCAAGAGCTTTAATCATACATAGAAATTTAGTTCAACAGTACCATTCATTTAGAATGTTTTAGCAGTATGTATATTTAGTGTAAAGAGCATTAAGTTTTTTTTCCTTTTTCTGATGAGGAATATCCATAGGGATGATAGAAGCTTTCAGAAATACACCAGAGATAGAGAAGAGCAGAGAAGAGACATGAGTACATGACTAAGTTGTAACACCTCAGACTACATTTTAAACACCTCAAAAGGCGACATTTATCTGTGGCTTATGTACCAGTGTCCATCCTCCATTATTTTTTTTTAATTTTTTTATTTATTTATTTTTTTTACTGAAGAGCAGCGTGGCCTTTGAATGCTTTCAGGAATCAAAATAACAGTGGCGCTAGCTCTGTTTGATCAATGCCCTATAATGGAGTTACTCCTATTTAAGTTGAGCGGTTTGCTATGATATCTCTTGTCGACTTAAAGCTGTGTTCAGCCTGGGGGGGGCGTTTGTTTACACTGCTTTGTAGATAAAGGAAGTGGGGTGAGCTGGAGTGGAGCACATTACTGCAATTGAGTGTGGTATTATAGGCATGGAAAGAACCGGCCACATCCATCCATCAATCCGTCTATTTCTCTCGACATACATCCATCCATCGATCCGAACATCCAACCAATCAAAAAACACCACCATGAGACATATGTGCTATATATGCTATCTCATAAGCGCCACAACAACAATTCCAATCGGCAAAAGTCTCAAGCGAAGAAATCAAAATAAAAAAACAAAAACAAACAAAAAAAACATACGTGTACAAGACAGAAGGTGAACAGATAATCGGCCTACAAATCCCAGAAGCAATTATTTTTAAGTCCGTCCATTCCTTTTAAGAGTAGTTAAGTAACGCCACACGTGGGTTTGGCGGGTGGCTAGCTTCTCTGAGGGTGCTCCGCCGACTCGTTTCTTTTCCCCCCCAAAAAACCGTCGAAGCTGTTTCTTTTGTGGAGTTGGTAGAGATAAGAGACTTTACTTCCAGGGCTGGTAATGATGGAAGCTGCTGTTGCGGTAGCGTCGTGGCATACGGTGGGCGCACTCACACGCAAAGACAAGAGACCACGTGTGGCGTTAAGGCTGGGAGGGAGGCTGCTGCGCTGCTGCTGCTGCTGCATGCTGCG